>JAOSBP010160099.1:0-19143 GCA_027563825.1 Erythroxylum mucronatum
TCATGAATTAGGAGTCAACAAATGCATAATTACTTAAGAAAGCAGGGCCAATTCATAGTATAAATCTGGTTCAATCACCAGGTTACCAGAGTTTCATGCAAACTAGGCATAGAAGTCGAGAAACAGGGTAAAGAAAAACTCAAAAGGCCATGGCAACCAACCGCTTCTACAATGACACTACGAAGATCATGCCACACAGACAACTTGAAAAAAACAAGCCAAAATACCAACTACAAACTCAAAACACAGATCGCACTACCCATAAAATGTAAGCACAAATGCAAAAAAAACAAAACAAAACAAGGGTGGCTTTATATAAATAAAAACAAAACAAAACCTGCTCATGCACCTCAAAATAAATAAATAAGTAAATAATTTATCTAAAGTTATTTATAATTTATTTTTTAATTTTTTAATTGTTAGAACTAATGTTATTATTTATAATTTGATATTTTAAAAAATATTCCATAAATAATTATTTCAAATATTTATTTTAAAGATATTTTAAATTTAAAAACATTTTTTAAAATTATTATCTAATTTTAAATTTTCATTGTAGAAATTTAAAATTTAAATTAATTAAAAAATTAAAATAAACTATTATATTAGTCATAATTCTTATTAGTAATTAATATTAAACAATTAAATAATATTTATTTGGTTAATGGTAAAGCAAATTATGAAAAGAGAATAGAAAATAAAATTTAGTTTTGATGATTTTCATAAATTATGAAATTCAGAAGAAATTATATAAAAAATAAGAAAAAGATATAGACTAAATAAAAAATTTTCCTTTCCATTATTGATTAATAAAAAGAAGATATTAGGGGAACAAGGACTAAAGTAGCCCATAGCAATCTCCACATCCATTTTTACACATAAGCTTGTACACTACTTTGCATAATTTCTCACAAAATTTTTATTTTAATTCATTTCTTCTTGGTGAATTACCATTTTTCAATTGGTAGTCCTAAGCAACCACCATGCAAACTCAACATATGAACAAAAGAACTTGGAATCAATCCTTTTTTTGCGTAAAATAATAAATAAGGTAAATTACAAGAAAATTATAGATTTTAACCAATTTTGCAATACTATCTCGAATTATTAAAAGTAGCAATAAAATTCTTAAACTTTTAATTTGTAGCAAAAGTAACACATCGTTAACTACGTAATTAACAATGCTAATGTAACGTCATTTATTAGATATCATCCATGTGGCATGTAATTTATATATCAGATGATTGATTTAAAATTGAAAAACAAGAAGAATTTGCTTTTGGTGAAAACGTAAGCAAAATTGGAGTATTTTTTCTTTATAACTCTAAGTGACTACCCTATCAAATGGTTTGTTCTCCTTGATTGGAATGGTTATAGGCAAATAATTTCCTTTCCTTAGAATTGTAATTAAGGTTTTCCTACCTCATATGGCTCTACAATTAATTGCCCTATTTTTTCTAGAATTAAACAAAAGACATTGTGTTGGACCCCGTTTCTGGAGCCCAACATCGGATATGAGATCATGAGACTTGAGGTTTGGGCGTGGTGGCTAGACTTAGAACTTCGGAGGCATGGCGAGTTTACCACGATGAACATATGGGAGAAAACCTCGTAAACCGCTTCGAGTCAATTATGCCACGGTGAACGATTGTAACTTCAATGGTCGCCGTGGCGATGGCGCCACATAGATGAAAAAGATTAGCTTCGGTTCAAGTATGCCGTGGCAAACCCGTGAGTTAAACCCAGAACAACCTACCTTATTAAATGCAAACTTAAATTCTTTCAACCACCCTCATCAATTTAACTAAAAGACCAAAAAGAACATGAATATAGACACAAACCAATTCTCAATCTCTTAATCCCTTCTCTAAATCAAAATACATTGCAAAAACAAGAAAATCATAAACAGCCTAAAGATATTTCATTTATATCAAAAGATAAAAGTTTTACAAAGCTTTAATGGCATTTCAAGCTACAATACAACAGTTGAGTTCGTGAACCAAAAATACAAAATAAAATTTAACCACTAAAACTCGAAATGTGGCTAAAGCCTTATGTTTACAAAATCTAGCGTAAAATACAAAATATGCAAATTCGGAGAGATGTCGCAACTCTTGCTCATCACCTGAATATGGGGAGGAGAATGGGGTTGAGCTTAAAGCTCATGGGTAACATTTTTATAATCGTTAACAAGCAAAAACTATTTAAATATTCAACTCCATTGTAAAAATTCACATTGAAACATAAAACACATATTTTCCAAGTTCTTATTTATCAAACATTTATAAGCAACAAAAATCATGCATTCATCAAACTTGTCAACACATAAGCACATCGAAATGGTTTGGGAGGTCCATAAATAGAACGAACTAACACATTCCCATATAATGGTCCTGTGTAGTCGTGAACAGAACGAACTAACACAATCCCACATAGTGGTTATGTGTAGTCGTAAACATGAGGGAGTTCTTGAAGAAGCTCCATGCCACTAGCAGGCAAGCGAGAGAAGCCTTTAGTCGACGTGCACTTAACATACAAAATGGACCAAACCAAACCCACATAACATGTATTTTATAACTTGTAAACTTGTTACCTAAAATGACACATTTTCGAAACTTGATTTCATAACCATTGTATGTTTACAAAAATCATTTTCACATTCTTTTCATAAATCATCAACACAGTAATCACATACCAACCACATAACATTTTCTTAAAGCATTCACAGAGCAATAAATGCACATTCATAAAATAGTTGAAATAATTTATTTCTATCATTTGAAAGAAAACATTAATGGCCTATTACTTAATTATAAAAATGAAACCCACCTTGAATTTCCTTAGTTATAACTTGTGCAATTGTGCCTCTCCTCTTGCTCCTCTTGCCTTACTTGATTTCCTTAATCAATAACCAAAATTTTATTCAATTTGGTTCAGTAATCAGAAAGTTATACCTCAAACATTTTCAAACTGTTCTTATACTAAAACAACATTTTGTTCTCAACTTCCATCTAAAAATTGAAATTCTTAAATACTGAATTAAAACTCAATTTCATCAGACAATTTGTATCCCTATGTCTCTAGTTTACTCTAAATAAAAATCATTCCATTCAGATAACTACAGAAAAAGTTATTCCCAAAATAGAAAAACATGTTCGATCTATGCAGGAAAAACTTCGCCGCGGCCAACTGCGAACTTTCGTAGAAACTCGACTCTTCTCCTAAATATTTCCAGATTCTCATTCTATTCAACCTCATTTTACTTTTAATATCACCTAAACATGCTTCGTTCATCAAATAAAGAAAAATGATGCTTATACTTACTTGATTTGGCTTCAAAGTCTTCAAACTCTTCAAGATCTCCAAAACCCTAATTTTTTCCCTCCCTTCTCTCTTCTCTCTATTCTCCATGACAGTCTCTTCTTCTCTCCCTCATTCATAATTCTTCTTCTTCTAATTTACACTCTTAATGATTGTAAGATGTCCCTTTTGCCCTTCCATTTATGCATTATGCCTATTTAAACTTAAGTGATCTTCCTAAAATGCCGTTATACAATCTTACTACATTAATACTTTAATTCAATTTACCCATGAAATAAATCCTACTAACATTGACATGCTAATTACTCCAAAAATAATTAATTTATCAAAACCTTAAAATTAATTTAAATCATGCTTAATCAATAAGAAAAAAATTCGGGGGCTAACATTTCTCCCCTTCGTAAAAGAATTTTGTCCTCGAAATTTTTACCTGAGTTATTAAAGAGTTGTGGATGCTTCTCTTTCTTGGCTTCCAAAGGCTCCCACGTGGCCTCTTCCACAGAGTGATTTCTCCACAGGACTTTGACTAGCTGAACTGTCTTATTCTTGAGGAACTTTTCCTTGGTGTCCAAAATCTCCACTAGAGTCTCCTCATAGTTCCGATCATCTCTCAACTGAACCTTAGTGGTCTGAATAATGTGGGATAGATCTGATATATATCTCCTTAACATGGAAACATGAAAGACATCATGTATCTGTGAAAATTCTGATGGCAACGCCAACCTATAGGCTAGTGGTTTAATCCTCTCAACAATCTCATAGGGACCCACATATCTCAGGATCAACTTGCCTTTCTTGCCAAATCTCAATACTCCTTTCCAAGGAAATATTTTAAGGAAAACTTTCTCACCAACTTCGTACTCCATCTCTTTTCGGTGTGCATCAGTGTAGCTCTTCATTCTATCCTGAGCTGCCTTAAGTCATTGCTTAACTAAGTTGACCTTGTCTACTGTAGTCTACAGTAACTCTAGTCCTATCAGTTTCCTTTCTCCTTCTTCATCCCAGCATATCGGAGTTCTACACCTCCTTCCATATGGTGTTACATAAGGAGCCATCTGAATGCTTGAATGGTATGAATTATTGTAAGCAAATTCGACTAATGGTAAATGTTCATCCCAAGCTCCTTTGAAATCCATCACACATGCTCTAAGCATTCCCTCAAGGGTCCGAATAGTCCTCTCAGATTGACTATTAGTCTAGGGGTGAAAAGCAGTGCTAAAATTTAACTTGGTTCCCAGAACCTCTTGTAAGCTTCCCCAGAATCTTGAAGTAAATCGAGGATTTCTGTCAGAAACTATAGAGTCCAGAATCCCATACAGTCTCATTATCTCATCAATATACTTCTTTGCTAGCTCCTGCAAAGAATCAGTCTGTTTGATTGCTAGAAAATGGGCTGACTTTGTCAAACGATCAACAATAACCTATATGGCATCATGCTTCCTACTAGTCTCAGGAAATCCCATCAAAAAATCCATGGTTGCTCTTTGCCACTTCCACTCAGGAATGGACAATAGCCTTAACTTGCCTGAAGGTGCCTGATGTTCAGCGTTGAATTACTGACACACTAGACATTTGCTTGCATATTCTGCTACATCCCTCTTCATGCCTTTCCACCAAAAATGCTCCCTCAAATCCCTGTGCATCTTGGTGTTACCTGAGTGCATGACATAAGGTGTATTGTTGCCTCATCCAGTATCTAATCCTTCACCTCCTTGACATTTGGAATATAGAGTCTTCTTCCTACAACCATGAGTCTATCATCCCTCACTATCACCTCAGATTTCTTACCATTCTGAATCTCTTCTCGGAGCTTGCTTAATTCTGCATCTTGCGCTTGTAACTCCCTAACCTTCTCTCTGAGTATCGGCCTCACTCTGAAAGTAGCAACAACACACTCAGGTTCCTCATGTTTTAAACTTATTATAAGCTTAGCCATTTCTTCCAATAAGGGTAGAGAAACTGTCTGAATGTGGGCTATTAAGGATTTCTTACTCAAAACATCCGTCACTACATTTGCCTTCCCTGAATGGTACTCAATCAACAAATCATAATCCTTTACCATCTCTAACCACCTTCTCTGTCTCAAATCTAACTCTTTCTGGCTCAGTAAATACTTGAGACTTTAATAATTGGTAAAAATCCTCGTCTGAACTCCATACAGATAATGTCTCCAAATTTTCAGGGCAAAAATTATAGCTACTAACTCCAGATCATGGGTCGGGTAATTCAGTTCATAAGGCTTTAGCTGCCACGAGGCATAAGCTATTACCTTGTCTCCTTACATCAACACACAACTCAAACCCTTTCTTGAAGCATCACTACATATTGTATAACCCTCATCTCCTAAAGGCAAGGTCAGAATTGAAGTACTTGTTAACCTATGCTTAAGCTCCTCAAAGCTCTTCTGGCATTCATCACTCCAAATAAACTTTTGATTTTTTCTCAATAACCTGATCAGTGGAGCAGCTATTATGGAGAATCCTTCCACAAACCTCCTATAATAACCTGCCAGACCCGGAAAACTCCTCATCTCTGTCACTGTCTTGGGTGCATGTCATTTTGCCACTGCTTCAACCTTCCTCGGATCAATATGTACCCCTTCTTTCGAAATTACATGACCAAGGAATACCACCTTATGAAGCTAGAATTTACATTTACTGAATTTGGTTCCCTCTCTCTCAATGTCTGCAGCACTATCCTGAGATGTACCTTATGTTCCCCTTCACTTTTGGCATACTCTAGAATGTCATCGATAAATACTATGATAAACTGATCTAGATACTCCCTAAAGACCCTATTCATAAGATACATGAAAGCAGCTGGAGCATTGGTTAAGCCAAATGGCATGACTAGGAACTCGTAATGCCTATAAGGAGTCCTAAAGGCTGTCTTACTTACATTCGACTCCTTGATTCTGAGCTAATGATAGCCCGACCTGAGACCAATCTTGGAAAAGACTTTTGCTCCCTACAACTGGTCGAACAAGTCATCAATTTGTGGTAGAGGGTACTTGTTCTTAATGGTCACCTTGTTGAGTCTCTGGTAGTCAATACACATCCCCTATGTCCCATCCTTCTTCTTAACAAATAGTACAGGCACTCCCCATGGCGATGAACTCGGCCTTACATACCCCTTCTCTAACAGCTCTGTCAATTGTTCCTTAAGCTCCTTCAACTCAGCTGGAGCCATCCTATATGATGGTATGGAAATCAGTGTAGTACCTAGGGTCAGGTCAGTGGCAAATTCAATTTCCCTTACCGGTGGCAACCAGGTAAATCTTCTAGAAATACGTCTAGAAATTCACTCATAATTGGAAAATCCTCTAACTTTCCTTCATTTACATCAGTGTCCACAACATATGAATCCTCTGACTTTCCTTCATTTACATCAGCGTCCACAACATATGCCAAAAAGGCTTCACACCCTTTTTTCCCATCATCCTGTTAGCTAGCAAAGCTGAAATAATTCCACCTCCTTAAGGCCACAATCCAACTTCGCATGATATTTCTCCATAACATCTATTCCTAGTATGACATCTAGCCCCTTTAACTCTAATGGCAGTAAATCCACTACCAATTTAGCTCCCTCAATAAACAATTGACAATCTCTATACACTTGACTTATTATCACATTCCTCCTTAAAGGAGTGCTAACAATCAAGGGATTATCCATTGGCACCAATTTAACATCATACAAAATCATGCTTGCAGAAACAAATGAATTTGTGGAGCCAGAATCAATTAACAAATATACTGCAGAGTTAAATAACTAAGCCATACTCGTGACAACTTCAGGCGCGGCTGTAGCTTCCTTTCTGATCATAGCAAATACACTGGCTTGTGCTTGGACCCTTGGCCTTCCTGGAGGAATACCCTTCCTTGCTACTGCAGAACTGCCCACCTTAGTGACTGGTCTAGTTCCTACGGTTTCTGCTCTTCTTAGGACTTGCATCGGCTGCTCCAAAAATTGAAATTCTTAGAGACTAAATTAAAACTCGATTTTATCAGACAATTTGTATCCTTATATCTCTAGTTTACTCTAAATCAAAAATCATTCTATTCAGAAAACTACAGAAAATGTTATGTCCAAAATACCAAAACATGTTCGATCTATGCAAGAAAAACTTCGTCGTGACCAACCAAAAAGTTGGCCGCGGCGAACTTTCGCAGAAACTCGACTCTTCTCCTAAATATTTTTAGATTCTCACTCTATTCAACCTCATTTAACTTCTAACTATCACCTAAACATGCTTCGTTCATCAAATCAAGAAAAATGATGCTTATATTTACTTGATTTAGCTTCAAAGTCTTCAAATTCTTCAAGATCTCCAAAACCCTAATTTTTTTCCTCCCTTCTCTCTTTTCTCTCTATTCTCCACGCCACTGTCTTCTTCTCTCCCTCATTCATAATTCTTCTGCTTCTAATTTACACTCTTAATGATTGTAAGATGTCCCTTTTACCCTTCCATTTATGTCTTATGCCTATTTAAACTTAAATGATCTTCCAAAAATGCCCTTATACAATCTTACTACATTAATACTTTAATTCAATTTACCCATGAAATAAATCTTACTAACATTGACATGCTAATTACTATAAAAATAGCTAATCTATCAATACCTCAAAATTAATTTAAATCATGCTTAATCAATAAGAAAAAAAATTCAGGGGCCAACACGTTGAATATTAGAAGTAGCTCATAATGCTTCCCCCTAATAATTGTATTGAGCACAAAATTGGTTGAAAATCTTAAGGCATTATGAATAAGATAAAGAAGACTCTCTTATTTATTATTATTTATAATTTATTTTTCCATTTTGTATTTTCTACTTTTATTACTTTGTTTTTCTAGTTTGTTATGTTTTCTATTTTGTTATAATAGGGTTAATTCTTTGGGATGAATTAGTTGTTGTCTCCATTAGTAAAATAAAATGAATTATTTCTCTATCATTGAGAAATAGAAATGTGTATTATCAAAAAATTTCCTACAACTATTTCTAGTATGGAATGAGTCAATCATTCGTTTCTCAGTTAGTCAATAAAAATTAGACACCCATTTTCCCAGATCATACAATTCATTTATATAAAAAGTGTCACCACTTCATCTTCTTTGTAATCCAATGGTTATACCACTACATCCTCTTCTTTATAACCATCTCTTTAAAAGTTGAATTTCCTAGAAGAAAGGATTATGAATTAGGTATTTAAATTGCAAAGTATTGTTATCCACATTCTTGAATATTTGTAAATGTGTATTAAAGGCTGTTGAGAACACAAGTGGTTCTTTATTTCCTTTAATTGCTATATTTCCACAAATTACTAATAGGTTTGTATTCATTTGTTTCTTATGCTCTTATTATGTTTAAGATTACTTGTGCGTTTGGTTGAAGTATTTGTCTCCTATCCATACATTAGCTGGCTTCTATGTATCAATTCTATTGAATTTGCAATTTAGTTCAGATTCTTTTATGTAGATGCAGGTCCATTTTATAATTAATTTCTTTTTATTTTTCTCTAAAATCATTTATAATGAAAAAAAAGTAACATGAATTTTTTGTTAGTGTATTAAATATGAGTCTTGATGGTTATATTTGTTCTTGTGTGTGTTTGAATTCTTTATAATTATGCTTGTTTGAAATAAAAAAAATGATAGAACTGTAATCAAGAACTTTAAAAGAAATCCTTTAAAAGAGCTTTCAAAGTTTTAATTCATCAAAAGTTAATCAAATGGAATTATCAAAAGCCTTTTATAATTTTTGTGTTAATATGCCAAAGGGTTTTTGCTAGAAGTTGAAGGATTAGGTACATTTAGACACGTACACATGCATGCACACACGCATATGCACACACACAAAGACAAACAAACACACATAAGAGCACATATAACCAATAAAGGCATGTGCATATCTTTCTATCTTTTTATAACTTTTTAAATAACTTGCATTTTTGTGAAATATGGTCATGTTACACCTTTAATTGAGTATATAGAAAAACATGGCCACCATCACTAGCATGTTAGTGGGGGTGTAAATTTCTATAAATTTTATACCTAGCCAAATTTCACATTCCTTTATTTTTGTAAACTAGCAAGCATTTCCAAGGTATAAAAGAAAAAAAAACACCTACATTACCATAATCAGTACCTTGGGTTGTATCTTTTATAGCTCATTTTAGCTTAGACTTGCTACCTTTTTAGAGCGTTACAAGTAAGTTTTGACGAAAAAGAAGAAGCTCAAACAAACAGTTTGAATTTATTCTTACATTATTCATTATTATTTTTTATTTTTTATAATTTATATTTAAAAATACTAATCTAAATCTATATCATTAGTAAGAAGAGAATTTGTGTACAAAAAAATAGAACAAATTAAAAAATAAAAGGGAGACATATATAAGAAAATTTGAGCTTTCTTTTTGTATAAAGCATTTTGAGAGAACAAATGATTATATCATTTCATATCATTGCATGGCAAATTGATGAATTATTGGAATGATCTAGATTTGAACTAAAGTAGAAGTATTACCAATAAATTTATAGTCTATCCCCATTAATTAATCGATAGCAGAAACTTTTATAATAAACCACAATATTAAAAAGAATATGAATTAAACTACAAAAATTAAAACCTATAAACCTATAATGAAAACCAAATAAAATAAGATTACTAATTAAACTCGAGTTGCCTCCCAAGAAGTGCATGTTTAATGTTATTATCTTGAATGCTCATTTTGGTTGGTTTAGGTACTCCTAACCCCAATTTCTTAAACAATTTGTAGGGAATCAAATATATACTAGCCCACAAATTAGCCAATGCTTTCCCAATTTAGAAACTACCATTTAAACAAAGGATAATAAAACTCTTTAGATCTTTAAGCTTTTGGTAGTTTTTTTTGGACGACGGCAAAATAGTCCTTGCTTAGTGTCATCGTAGATAATTCCTTCAAATTTATCCTGCATAATTATAGCTCATTTAGAAATTTAAAGTACTTGGGCATATGTGAAAGATCCTCAACAAAATATAAGTTAATGTGGAGTTGTTTAAAAAGTTCAAGAAACTTAACAAACTGATCATCCATACAATCCTTCATCAATGTTGCTAGATATATAATGGTAGGTTTGACCTTTTGAATAGGCTAAGGTTGCTCGCCATCTTTCTCTTTCTATGTTTTTTTTACAACTTTCTCCTCATTGCCTTATTTCTCTTCCATTTTCAATTCCTTGCCATTTGTGATAGAAACTAACTTTAAATGCTCTTTGGAATTTGTTTTGGTGTTGCTAGGTAAGCCTCCCTATTGTCTCATAAAGACTAACTTGGCAAGTAGTCTAATTTGGCTCTACAATTTATAAATAAATGCCTTTTAATTTATCATTGAAGTTTCAGTAGCCTAAATAAATTCTCATGATATCTTTGAGGATAGGCTTCTTCTCTTGAGGTGGATGGTGTTGTTGAAATCCTTACGGAAGAAAGTTCATGTGGTTTCTCCAACCTAGAATATATATATTGTTGTATGGGTTGTTCAGTGGATGAAGTGCATTACCCATTTAACCAACATGTTCAACCAATTTTTCTATAGCATTAGCAAGTTGACAATCATAGCTTGCATACACTCCACCAATATAAATCACACTACACAACTTGAGTTGGTTGTTATACAATTAACAATCCATCAATTGTTTTTTATTAAGACCTTCAAATTGAACTCCCAAAGCTATAACTACATGAACATCATAAACGCAACAGCTTAGTAGGTTATACTCTAGTGAAATTCCATTGATAGCTACTTATAGTCATCTCCTTAATTAATCATTATACAGTAAGTCCATGGAGTGGACATCTTATCAATAAGTCCTTAACCTCTCACTTGTATCATACAAAGGTTCTTACTCAATATGTGCATACAAAGAGATGACATTCCTTATCTTTGCAGTCATGATCGGTGGAAAGTACTAGATCAAGAATTTTTCAGCCATTTAGTAACATGTAGTGGTAAATCCCTTAGTCAAAGTATTTAATCACTTTTAGCCCAATTCCTTAACAAAAAGGGAAATAGCCTTAATTTAATTATACACTTAGTGGCTTTATTAATCTTAAATGTATAACAGATCTTTAAAAAATTTGTTATATAAATGTTCGAACCCTCATCTTGTAATTTATCAAACTGAAAAAAATGTTGCACCATCTTCATGATATTTGGCTTAATCTTAAAATTGTTAGCTATAGGAGTTGGCCTGATGGTACTAGAATCAGTTATAGTCAATAATGGTCTCGCATATTCGGATATGGTCCTTTGCAATTCTGGCATGATTAATGGTTGTATGATTTTAAATCCTTGCTCCCACTTTTCTTCCCTCTATCTAAGTCTCGTTTTAAGATTACAAAGATTCATTCTCTCAATTTTTGGATCTTTCATAACAAGCTCAAATGGATTGTTTTTGGTCAAAAACAAGCCATGCTCCTAAACTAACGTTAAACAAGGATGTTAGTAATTAAAACTAAAACAAACTAAAGAAAGAAAATAAGTGTAAAAGAAAAATAATGGCCAAATTAATAGAACTCAAGTGTTCCTAATATCATAGTCTTGGTAATGGCACTAAACAATTTATGGTGATATTTGTATTTTTGATCCCCTACCCTATAGATAATTCCAGGCAAGTGTACCTATTGCTTCTATATTATAGGTTACTGAGTAGTAAGTGTTGATCCTCTAGTGATTATGATTACTTATTATCCAACTGATAAGTTAAGGTGATATTGATTAATTAAATACAAAACTAAAGCAATGAACTAAGAACATATTAACATAATTAATAGAATATAAATAAATTAAAAATCAATCAATGGAAACATCGATACCCTAAATTCGATTTTTTCTATGACTTCTCTTGTAATTATGACTTCACACATCAATTTGATATAAAATTCAGTTGACTATAAAAATTCCTCATTTATACTATTATCTTTCACTAGATTATTAACAACTAATACTAAGTTGATTAATCAAATCTCTTTTTAATTAAAACCCGTATAATTGAATTAATCAATTTATGAATTTCATTGCTAGGTTTGATCGAAATTTGGGAGATTTATGTTGACCTATTTCTAGGTTTGTATGAAAATCCTTTCAATTATGCTAGATCCATTCATAGAAAGGATTTCTCATTCTTAGTTGCATGATATCAAACATGAATTAACATATTGGCAATATTAATTGAAGAATAATAAACAACACATAATTTAATTTCAATAAAACTAAAGTAAATTACAATAAATTTTTTTACTATAAGGTCCATACCATAAAGGGTTTAATTTGTAATCATACGAAACATAACATAAAACTAAATAGAAAACAAAAATCAAAGGAAATATGAAGAATCCCTTTTATTCTTTAAGAAATTCACTTTAGATAATCAAATTTTCGCTTTAAAGGGCTCTCTTTTCTTGTTCTTTGTTTTTTTTTCCCATCCTAGGGCTTCTAATTATGTCTCCCAAACCTTTTCCCTCTTTTGCCTCTAAATTTTGCCTTGAAGTTCAAATTTTAGGTGATACATAGGCATGAGCGTAGGCATATTCATGGACGTGTACTATAAAAATAATCCTGTTTAGATCCAACATGTGTATGAACACGGATGTGTCTTACGAAATAACCTCTTTAATAAGCAACATAGTCGTGTATATCGTGAACATAGGCGTGTGCCAAAAAAAAAGCAATCAACACATCCTAAACTCTTCAAACACAGCCTTGTACTTATCTTGCACTCCATAACTTAGTCAAAATAGTTTGAATTGTCCAAACTTATCCAAATTTGTTTACTCCAAATAAGTAAATTATGAATTAAAAACAAAATATGAACAACTTATAAACCAAAAACAATAAAAACACACAAATAAACAAGAAAAATGCATTGAATACAAGCCTTAAAATATGAAAAATTAAGCATTTGTTAGGAAGTTCTTTAGAAAGCACAATTAGAGCTCGATGATCTCACTACAAAACCCCTTCTAAAAACTAAAGAATAATGGCTTCAACTTCGTATGCTAAAATTCTATATAACCAGCATTATTTGTTAAAGCAAAGAGCTAAGATCATATGGCTCAGAGAAGAAGATAGATGCATGAGGTTTTTCAATAATGCAATTCTCTGTAGGAGAAACATTAATACAATTCTTAGTATAGGAAAATGGTATGTTAGTTTAGGGATAGGTGAGCTCAAAATGATTGCGTTCAAACACTTCAAAATCTTAATGGGATATGCTAATCACCATAGCTCTTTATCACTTGAGATGAAGAATTTCATACCTGATCTCCTTTCCTCCTAACAAAAAAGAGATGTTAGTGACGCCTTTTGAGGTAAGTGATATCAAGAAGACTCTCTTTTAATTAAATCCTAATAAGTCCCCATGCTTGATGGGCTTAATCCTTTTTTTTTTTCAAAACACTTTATACCTAACAGGAGAATTAGTAAAGGCTTAATACTTATTTTTGCAAAACACTTTACACCTGACAGGAGAATTAATCACATATACAATATTGGAATTCTTACAATCATGGATGATGCTTAAAGAGTTGAATAAAACTTATGTCACACTAATACCTAAAAAGCATAACTCTAACTCTCTAGATAACTTTAGATTCGTTCCATTTTGCAATATCATCTATATTTTGTTTATTTACTCCTTATTACTAAACTTAAGGAGGTCCTGAAATCCTTTATCAATCAAAATATGAGGGCTTTTATTCATGACAGGAGAATCGGAGACAATCTTATTATTTCTTAAGATCTCTTTAAGGATTATCTTAGAAAAAAAATCCCTCAAAAGTTACTCTCTTAAGATTGACTTGTCAAAGGCTTTTGATTCAATTAATTGAAACATTCTATTAAAAGCTCTAAAGACTTTGGTTTTCCTAGTAAATTAATCAAATGGTTAAAGAAATGCTTCTCAATAGCATCATATGCTATCTTGATTAATGGAGAGACTTCCTATTAATTTAGAAGCGTCAAAGGATTGAGACAATGAGACCAATTTCACCTTACGTCTTCATAATTTGTTTGAGAAGTTAACAAGTTAGAAATTGATAAAAATAGGTTAGAGATAGGTTTCAGGTTTCACTAAAATTGTAAGCATTGAAACCTTATTAATAGATTTCATACTGATGATATTTTACTTCTTATCATGCTAATCAAAACTCAGTTGAAATCTTAATGTCCTCTTTAAACAAGTTTAACTTAATATCGGGTCTTATTATTAACAAATCTTAAAAGCAACTTCCTTATCTATTCAGATGCTCAATCAGTCTCTAGCTTGCTTTCTCATATTATTGGCCTCAACATTTGTTCCCTACCCTTCAAATACTTGGGGATCCTTGTAACAGATAAAAGGAAAAAATATGGCCATTGCAAGCTTTTAATTAAATCAATCAACTTAAGAGCCCAGCATTGGAATAGTAGATTCTTATCATATGCATGAAGATTGGAACTTATCAAATCATTGTTATTTAATCTAAATGTCCACTGGTTGTGCCATGTTTATTTTCCTTAAAAAATCATCAAAAAATAAAGAAAATGTTAAAGTATTTCCTATAGATAGAATCCTTAAGAAGAAACAAAGAACTAAAGTAATCTATACTTTAAAGGAAAAGAGAGGACTAGATATTTATCATATCAGGTTTGTAAACTTGTTAGGAAAGAGGTTGTGCAAGTTATTGAGGGAAAAAGAATGAAAGGACTCAACCCGGAGTTCCCTTTCCGGAACTCGAGTGGAGCCCTCCCGTTGACCCTAGGGTAGAGCTCCATTCGTATCTAACTTAACAAAAGGGTTGTCGTAAAGTCAAGCCATCCAACTGTTAAAAACCTTTTATATTTTAAAAGTTAAAAGCGTGGAAAATAGTGAGAAATTTTTTATTTATCATTTTATTAAAAATTTCGTCAGCACAATGAATGCATTTTAACATTCCCAAGATTTTAAAAAGCCTTGTAAAATTTCAAAATATTTCTATATTCACACCAATTTCTTAGCTACAAATTTTGGACTTCAAGTCCACTCACAAGCAACCCCAAACAAATAATTCTCAACAATCATTAAAAACTTAAAAAGCTAACATTTATTCATGCATTTCATTTAAAAGCCTTTATAACCATCCATTTTTTTACACAAATGTACATATCAAAATGACACAAGCATAGTAGTATCCGATGATACAACTAATCCTGCGGTGAAGTCCCAATTACTACAACACCTGTATGCATACCTAGGGTAGTTTGTTTAAAAACATAAAAATAAGGGTGAGTTAAACAAGCTCAGTGAGTGTATTCAGTTTACTAAACTTTTTATAACAATATAATTGAAATATTCTCATACAATCGTAAAACTCATGGTAAAGCATTTGCATAACAATTTATTCGCACATCATCAAATATGATAATATCATAACATTTTGTAAAACAAAATTTCATTTTTTCTTAAATACTATTCCAAAATGTTTTCCGACCTTAAACTCATAATATACAAGTTTCAATTTTCAATTTTCTGTTTTTTCCTTAAACAATAAACAACGGTGATAATAATTTTTTTTGAAAAATTTTATACTGAAAATAAGTCATCCACTAGAATTGGTACCATATGGTGCCCCTCAAATCTGAAAAATTATATATTGAAAATAAGTCATCCACTAGAATTGGTACCATACGGTGCCCCTCAAATCACTTTTAACATAAATAATGATAACATTACTATTTTCATGACTTTCCTTACGCAACATAGCCCACCACTAGTTTTTTTACCATACGATACATTAGGTCTAAAATCATAGAGCTGATTCTGCATCACTTACCCATAAGTAGTTAACTACTATTTACGTAGATGGTTTTGCATCACTTACCCGTAACAGGTTAATCGCTATATAATGGTAGTTACGAAGCTGGTTTTACATCGCTTACCCGTAATAACTCCGTGAGCTGGTTCTACATCGCTTACTCATGACTGGTTAACCACTATTTACTGAGCTGGTTCTACATTGCTTACCCGTAATAAGTTAAACACTATAAATATGCTGGTATAATAACATGTATAAAGTCTACCGGTATACCATAGGCAAAAGCAACTCTTACATTTACGACTCATCTTATTTTCTAAATCAAATATGGGGAGATTCATAAGTGAATTATTTCAATGTAACTCTCAATCATATAAAATTTAACTTTCAAATTAAAACTCATATATTGCCAAAGCATACACTTATGCTAACAATATTCACTTGTAAAATATCATTTTCCTAAAACTCAGCATAAATATTCATTTTATGATCAAAGGAAAACCAATTTGCATTAACTCAATTTAAAGTACACTCACAACTTGCTAGTCTCCATAAATAGAAATTATTTGCATAAAATCAAATTAAAGAACACTCATATGTCATTAATTCTTTTGCAAAAAATTTAGTCATATAAAACAATTAAAATACACTCACAGTTTCACAAACTTATCGCCATGTACACTCACGCGTTTTGAGCCTCCCCTTTACCTACACAAGATGCATTTTGCTTAGGAATTTATTTCCAAATTAGGATATAAGATATTAAAACCATAATTCCGTTTAACCAAATTCGAGGTTAGTATTTAATCGCGTAAAACTTACGCTAATCGTATTCTGCTTACTTCCATAAGCTAACCCATTGTTCTTCGTTTCCAAATCTAACTTTAAAAGTCACTTAAATACCATATTTTACCCATTCTAACTTACCAATTTCTTCAAAAAACAATCTCACCCAATTTAATTCACCATATCACAATCATGCATGATAAGTCACGGCTATGACTCATGTCTAAAATCTATACCTCCACTTGTTCCTTAATTTTCTCATAGCAAATGTTCAAATTAGGTTTTTAAGGTCTTCTAAACATTTGTTCTCCTATGTCTCTAGTTTTCATAGCTTCAAAAATCATGTCATTTCAACTTCTAAATAATGAAACATGTACCAAATATCATACGTTGCTTCAATATAGGGACAATATCATGTTACCATTTTCAATCCCAATTTCCAATGTCATTCATCCATAATTAGATCTAGGTTTCTTCTAGAGAATTTTAGTTCTATGTCTTAAGTTTCATCTCCAATTTGAATTAAACAATTTTGATGTCTGTAGGCCGAGTTATGGTCAAAAAAATGTGACTGGTTTAAATTAACCTAAGACAAAATTCCACTACACGTTCGTCTATTGTCATGTTCAACTAATTCCATACAAAGAAACATCAAAGTAATACCAAGAAAACATTGATTTAAAACACATCCATCTCACTTAAGAAAACCCATAAAAATTAGAAATTTAAGCTAGAAAACTTGCCACTTTTTCCTCCAATCTTTTGGGTATTTGATGAATACTTCAAGATTCCTCCAAATCACCATGAAATTCCATTAAAAAAAAATGACTAGCACTCTTCTTCCTCTCTCCTTGGCTGATGTTCACCTTTGGCTTCTCTTATTTTCCCTTTCTTTTTGGTCTCACGGTTACTCTCTCATCACTCTCACATTTTTGTTTTGTTAAAAGAATGAAGCAAAATGTCTTAAGTTTTGCCTTTTATATTCATTTAATGGATTACATATATCACCTTCCTATTTGTTGTCACTAATGACTCATCAGTCACGTCATTACCTCATTGGTGTCATTGGTCATCTCTAACGACTCACCAATCCACTGATATCATGTAAAAAGACCAAATTGTCTTTCATGAGTACAAAAAGGCCAAATTGCCCTTTAATGCATTTAATTGACTATCTAACTGAATTAAATCCCGAAAATATTCCACAACCATCTTATTTTCAAATTGACCATGAGATGCTCTAACTAGGGTCAATTCTTATTGATTGGATGCTTACAAAAATTTCAAATGGGTTTAAAATCCTCAAAAACCATTATTCCATTATTTCCCAAAAAGGGCATTTTAGTCCAATAATTTTGGATTGTTCGAATTCTATTCAAACAACCTCCGTTTTGAACTGTTTCAGTTCCTATGGACTCTAATCCTCATTTCGGAGCTTTTTATCGATTTTGAAATTATTCGGTAACTTTTTCGGTTGCCCGAAGGAATTTTCATATTGAATATGAAAATCACTGAATGTCACCAAAATCATCCTACTTTCACTCAAAAGTGCCACCTAAATCTCCAAAGCACATTTCAAGGCTTTTAAAGCTCGTTCAAACTCATTTCGTAGCTTTTCAGAGTTTTTATAAATTTTCCAATAAATTTTCGGCCGAATCCAGAACTATCTCTAGTCTATCTGTGATCTTCGTTATAACCTCAATAATACATTTAAACGCTTAAATTACTCTAGTGCACCATAAATAGAGCATATTCCATAAAATGCATATGACATATTACACAATACAATAATCGAACTAGAATATTACAAGGAATCCATTTGTGTTAAAATGTGATTCATTTTTAAATTATTAAGGATCAAAGTATCCAGTCTATTAGGCCTTGTGGAAGGTACTATAGCGTTTTAATCAATTACTGAGGCTAATGAAGCCCAACACCCTTACATGCAAAACATAATTGAGAATATGGTGAGAAAATGCAATTCTGGTTTGACAACCAGAACAAGTTAGGTCTCCTAGGTTCCATTCATGATCATAGCAATCTTAAGCTCTTGATACCTACTAATAAAAGAGTTGGCAAATCTTAATTGACAGGAAATGAACTTTTAATTTCAGAAATTTCAACCATATTATGAAAAATGTACCAAGTTGCAATATGAACATTGAAGAAGAGGATAAAGTGATTTGCTCAGGTCGTTGCTCAAATATTTTAATTAACAAATCTC
>JAOSBP010160174.1:0-132283 GCA_027563825.1 Erythroxylum mucronatum
GCTGCTATACCTTTTCTTGTTCTTCGTGCTTCGTTCTGTAGAATGAATCTATTGTTTTGCTGGAATGCAAAGAGCCTGGTCGTGACAACAACACCATGAACTTGTTTGCAGGGTAGCCTAACGTGTCAATGAATATGTTAAATGTGGGTGCAAGATGCCTGCAGTATCCGCCCTTCTACACCAGAGTCCTCATTTTATTTTCTGATAAGTCGATTTGTGATACCATGCAATAGATTATGAGCACTGCGTCTTCTTAAGTATATGGAGCGAGTATTTATCGAGTCAGAGTATTATGCAACCCTCTTTTTAGTTGATTAAATAACACTTCTAGCGGTATAATCACATATGGCAAAGATGTTGTATGCAGACAACCTTTGTGGCACAGCTTTCATAGATTTTACAAGGTAAAGATATGCTACAATTTGCTAGGCGGACCCTTGTTCCGCAGCTCCCGGATGCAGCTCCCCCGAAAGTGAAGCCGCGCTGTAGGGCTGAGGTCAGACCTTACCTTTACTCCACCAGGGACAGTGAGCCCCAGTCACTGCATCTTTACCGCTTGAAAAGGCTTTCCCTCTTTGCGAGGAATTAGCGGAAGCGCGGCTCAGAGAGAAAGACGAAGACGAGGGCTGTGGGACAAACCGTTCGCAGGCAATTGAAAACACAATGGCAGCAGCGATCAAGGCGCTCAATGCGCGGATTCGTGCAAACCCAGTGACGGATTACCTATGCTCAACACGTACGTCTTTACGTTCTTTCTGTCTTTATTCTTGGTACCTGGCAACATATTGTGTAGTTCTCTTGTGCAGCAAGGTCAAGGACTCGACCTGCCATATGCGCAACATTCTAACAGACTTGAGAAACTTTGATCCTCTCTGCTGACTGTTCCACCGACTGCAGATTTTTGGGGCCCGGCCTCCAACTTTGGCATCCCTATTGCCGCCGTCATGGATACACAAAAGGACGCAGACATGTACGTACTGCAGACTCAATCAAGACTCGGAAAAACTCAACAGCAAATACTGATTCCTGTCAACAGTATCTCGGGCCCAATGACAGTGGCTCTCGTAGGCTACGCGGCCGTATTCATGCGCTACGCCTTGGCCGTCACACCCAAGAACTACCTGTTGTTCGGCTGCCACGTTGTCAACTTCAGCGCGCAGTCGGTGCAGGGTTACCGCTACGTCAACTACTGGCACCTAGGCGGCCGTGAGGCGGCCGAAGCTGCAAAGTCACGGGTTGGAGAGCTCGTGGATGAGGCAAAGGTAGGAGCGAAGGCAGCGGAGGGCAATGTAGTGGCGGCCTTGAACGAGGCCAAGGCGAAAGTGCAGGGCAAATAGGCAATGGACGAGGAGGCGTATGAAACTTGAAAGAGGTTACAGAAAGAAGAGGAAGGCAGAAGCTAGCTCAGAGGAAAGGACGTGGCTATCTAGGGAACAGATGTATGATGGACCTGGACAACGGTTCGATCCTGACATTCTGCCGCTTTCAAATGGAGCAGGAGGGATAAGAATGCAGCTCCTGCAAAGCATCGCAACTTGGTTGCAAGTATAGGAGAGAAAAAGCATAACAAATGCTCGTCTGCCAAAGACGTGGCATCCAGGAGAGGAGGATGAGGAACAAGTCTAAACTTCTATTTTACGAGCCCTAACATAACACAAATATAACTCTTGCATGAAACCAAAGCCATCTCCTTTGAAAGTTTCAATTGCCCCCCCCCCAAAAAAAACCAGCCCACTTCTGTCAAAGGAGAAGGAGTCCTCTGGAGGAAGGTTTCAAAAAGTCAAGTTTAGCAAACCACTATGCAGGGCGCCCCATGTGTGTCCGTGTGATGCTTTGCTATTTGTTTCCTCTTTCTTGCAATCTGCCCTTTTGCCATGATTTCGTCTTCTGCTTATAACCCTCTTGGCTAATACTACACAAAGGCGGGACAAACCAAGCCGGCCTCTCAGGCCTATTGGAAGGCGCGTGGCTCGTCGTCCATGTCGACGTCGTCGTCGCCGTCATTGTCGCCGTCGTCGCCGTCGCTCACGCCGCCTTCCTCAGCATCAACGTCGACATCTTCATCTTCGTCGCCGTCGCTACGCAGCGAGCCACCATCCATGTCCTCTGTATCGCCGTCGCTGCCGTCATCATCGTCTTCCTCATCATCGCCGCCCCCGCGCCGCATATCGACGTCGCCATCGGCATCTTGACCCAGCACGCTCTGCTCATCACCGTCGGCACGTGAGCCCTCAATCTCGCTCTTGTCCTCTGCGTCGGCATCGCCGCCAGGGGTACCGGCGCTGAGAAAGTCGTTCATGGACTGGACGCTCTCTCCCGGGCGGGTGGCGCCAGCTGGCTGCGTGCCCTTCCCGCCACGGCCGCCCACTCGGCTTCCCTTGAGAGCACGACCACCTTTACGTTTTGCGCTGCCCAGAGGCGTCAGGTCTAGCTTGCTCGTCTGCGGTTGCATGTCGACGTTGCGCTTCGCTCGAGGCTTGTAGGGTCGTTTGCGGCGTGGATCATCAATGGCCATTCGGGCTGTGTGGACTACAGGAACCGGCCCTGTCGGCAGTGGAGTGCCGCCATCCTTTATCAGGGAGTCGTCACCACCAGCGTAGACGCCACGACGCGAATTGCGCATCCTTGAAGGCTTACGAATTGCAGCACCGTCATGATTCTTGGAAATGCGGCGTGCAGCTTGAGCAACGCGCTTGGCACGATCGCCAATATCGCCCAGATCGGTTGCGGTGTCAAAGGTGGTGTTTTCGGCTGCGGTAATCGGTTTCGAGTACGGGTTGAGGTCGTCAAAGCCACCCATACGATGCAGCTCGTCCTCCTCGCTGTCCCAGTCTTCAGGCAGCTGCATGACCTTGATCCATGCATCAAGCAACTCTCCTCTCTTGCGCCTTTGCTTTCTCCTCAAGGACTGTATGCTCTTGGTCTCTTCGTACAGGAGAATGTCAACACGTTGCCGACGCTGCTGTTCGACTGTCACATGCGAACGAATCTTCCGCCGTTGGCTGTCTCCTTGGCCAGCACCTGCCCCATCCATGCCTATAGAATGGCCGTCGAATCCTGCTGAGTAACCTCCTCCCACAGGCGGGCTCTGTGCTGTACCGTTTAGTGTAGACTGCGAAGGGTAGAGGTGGAGTGAGTTGTGGCCAGGGCTTGGTGCAGGATAGAGGGGAGGATGGCTGCCTGCCGGCTCAATAGGCACATCTTTTGCTCGTCGCGAATTGCCTCCTCTGCCTTGGCCTCGCCGCGAGGCCCCTGCTGGAGTAGTCTGTGCGTCGTGTCCATTGCCTCGAATAAGATTTCTATTAGCGTCATAGTGTCCTGCAGCATGGACATTGTCAGCAATTTTTTCTTTGTAGGCGACCCTCAAACTCCTTGTCTGGCAATGGTACCAGTGGAGGTGCGCGGTCTACTTACTGGGTGACATATTCCCGAACTCCGAATCACTGTCATTTGGAGAATTGAGACCTGCAATAAGTATGAGAAGCTGTTCTGGAAATAGGGGTTTCTGGCATTAGTCACTTACGGTACTTGTGCTGTGACTCTAAGAAAGATCCACCAGTTGCTAAGATTGTGTCTTGTGAGCAATTGTTGTTGCAGAGTGAGGAAAAGCAGATGTATATACCTTTTGACCTTCGCGGTGCACTTGAAGGTGCAGCTGGAGAGTCGTTGGCAGTGATAGCTATTTTCAAAGTTAGGGCCAAATATCACCAGAAGTGAGCATGCAAATAGGCATACCTTCACGCTCTTTCCGTTTGGCCTCGCCGTATGCCAGCTCCTCCTCAGTGTCGACGTTCTCAGCTTCTGCCTGTTCGTCTGACAGAAGCTCTAGTTGCGGCACTTTGACAGCTAATGGGTCTTTGCTGCTGACCTCACCAGGCCCAAAGGGGTTGTTCAGCGCGTCTTCGCTGGTCAGATCGCTCTCCAGGTACCACCAGATCAGCCAGAGAAAGGCGCGCGCTCTGCTTTTGCTGCTAATGTTGGTGCGCATGAAGAGGTCGAAAAAATCTCGCGGCGGTTGGAAATGCAGTTCCGAGATCTTTGGAGCGAATTGTGAAAAGACAAATATGAGGTTGACAGGGTTTGTACGAGGTTTGGGCTGCTTGACAATGTCCTCTATTATGCTCGGCTGGGGTGTGTCTTCTGTAGCACCTTTGAGGATCGACTTGAGCCGAGGCCCATCCTGCAATTGTTTGTAGGCGTGAGCGCCTTGGCGCGCCTGTAGGCACGGAATGGCGTGGTAAGTGCGGACACGAGCTCGCATCTCTGGGAAGACTGGTGAAATTGTTAGTTCGGCACAGAAAATAAAAGGCTGTAGGGGAAGAATAGAGACAAAGTCGTACAGTTGAGTGTCGTGTTCATGCGGCCCACGTTGACTAGCAGGCAGATCATGGCCATGTCAACGGCAGAGCTGTGGTCGCTCATGAGCTTGTCCTTGAGCACCTGGCTGCACTTGCTACTCTTTGCCATTGCATCAATGTAGATTTCGGCGAACGTGTGATTCTTGGTGCCGGTGGAAACCTTGGTGAAGGCTCTTGTGTCGTCCTCGAACACATAACGGAGGAACAAAAACTGAATGTCGCGCCTCCAAAAGGGCTGGCCGTCTTCTTTCTTCAGGTAGCGTATGCGATTGCCAGAGTAGACCGACGAGACGCTGCCGTTAGCATTGCGCCGAGTCGATGTTCCTGTGGCTGGGGTGGGATTGCTCTGGGCTCCCTCTTCATTCTCCTTTGCTGGTGTACCTGCAGTCTGCTGCTGACCCTTGACGCGCGCTGCCGACGCCTGGCTGGGCGTGTCTGGCTGAGTGATCTGTGTTGACTGGGATGCCGCAGGTTTGTCTGCAGGCTGTGTTGATGGAGCTGTCGACTGTGTTGGGGGCTGTGAATCCGTCTGACTGCCCTGAGCTGGCAACGTCTTGCTGGTTGAGGCTTCTTGCTCCATGCTGGGCCACCGTACTCGAGAGTATGCGCCGTGCGCGTCGCTGTGAACTAGACTACCATGCGAGGGACTCAATGAAAGTATGCATGACGAATGTCGGAGACGGAAGGAGTGATAGTTGGTCAAAAGGACTTGGTCTTAACAAGCACGCAGGGCATAGGTGGCGCGTCGATGCGACTTTGCGAATGACGGTCCCTTGATCGCGCTTTGCCCAATGAGGAAAGTTTGTGATATCTCTCCTTTTGAGCCTCATCCTTGGAGGCTGTAGGAGTAGCATCCGGCTAGTTTCACTTCACAAGGGCACACCAAGTAGCGCAATGAATTACGGTCTCATTCATTCGGTTACAGCAAGACACAGCAGCGTCTGCTCGCAGCAGGATATACACCAAGGTGCCTCGGTCTGTTGCCAGAGCATCATCCCTTTGCGTGCGCTGCGGTGAAGTCGAAGAAAACAAAGAGTGCAAGGAAAAAAAAAGAAATCTAAAAAACATCATCCTCTGAAGACTCCTTTGGAAAAAACAGCAGCTGAATCACTTGTTTATCCCATTCCCAGATTTCCGTGAAAAGACTTTTAGTGAAGGCTCATGATGCCTTCTAATCGCAGGTCACGCCCATATGCTGCGAAAGGTGTCGAGATCATGTCGTTATCATCAAAGAAGGCCAGTTGAGAGAGCATCCGTTAGATGCTCGATAGAAACGCCAGCCTCCGTCTATGTGATCCCTGAGATGCAACATTTGCAAGTGTCGGCCGTTTTTCATGCGACGCGCAACGCGAGTCGCCCACGGTCGCCTGGGAAAGGACTTTTCTTTAATTTCTGTCATCAGCAGAAAAGAAGGAGATTGTACAAGAACAAGACGCAGGAAAAAAAAAAGGAAAGAAAAGGAAGCTTTCATGACGGTTTAGAAAAAAGCTCTCAAGAACCCTCATTGGAGATTTTGCACGCGCAGGTGCCGTGGTAGGATTCAACACGCCTCAGTCCGCTGCAAATGCTTTTGACGGTTGCAAGAAGGAAATGCAAAGAAAGCATCGCGGAATGCCAGCGTAATCTAGAATATGCCGATGCGGGTATCAGAGCTTGCTTCGTCGTCATCCAGTCGTTAAGAAAAAGGAGGAAAAGAAAAATCAGAACAAGGAGAAAATAAAGGGAGGCGTGCGGAAACAATGAAACCCAGAAAGTCAGAGTGGCAGGTGAGAGGTTGCAATGCCTCTACCACCACGAGTTGGATCCTGGCCCAGATGGGTTGCCGTAGCCGCCGCCACCACCGCCGTAGCCGCCGAAGCCACCGCCAGAGCCTCCACCATAGCTAGGGCCGCCTCCGCCGTAGCCTCCTCCATATGAAGGAGCACCACCACCGAAGCCACCGCCGCCGTAGCCGCCACCCATGCCGCCGCCTCCACGTCCAAAGTTGCGGACGTCGCGAGTCGCAGAAGCACCACGGCCACGACCGCCAGAGCGGCCTCCACGTCCTCCACCTCCAAAGCTGGACTCCCGAGCGATCGTCTCGAGGAACGAGGGGATCTCCTGGTTGGCCTCTTTGAGCAGCTCAAGCAAGTCGCGGACGACGCCGCGGTTGCCGCGGTTGAAGAAGGCGGTCGAGATACCCGTGTTTCCGGCACGTCCGGTACGACCGATGCGGTGAACGTAGTCGTCAATGTCAGTCGGCAGGTCGTAGTTGACAACGTGGGTGACGTTGGGAATATCCAGACCTCGAGCAGCGACAGCGGTCGCGACCAAGATGGGGCATCGACCGCTGCGGAACATCTCCAGAGCGCGTTCACGTTCCCGCTGGGTGCGGTCACCGTGGATCGAGGTGGCAGGGAAACCCTGGCCAATTAGAAAGTCGGACAATGTGTCGGCCATGCGCTTGGTCTCGACAAAGATGAGTGTCAGCCCAGTTCCGTGAGTGTGGAGGATGTCCAGCAGCACACTACGCTTGTCCTGGTCCTCCACATACTCTACCTTCTGGGTGATGTTCTCTGAGGTCGAACCGACACGGCCGACCGAGAGGAAGATGTATTCGCGCAAAAAGTCTCGAGCAAGCATCTGAATGTCGCGAGGGAATGTGGCCGAAAACATGAGAGTTTGACGACCAGAGGTGGGAGGCATATCCTCGCCCTCGACGATGCGGCGGATCTGAGGCTCGAAACCCATGTCCAGCATGCGATCAGCCTCGTCCAGGATAAGGTACTTGATGCTGGCGAGAGAGATGCGGCCACGCTCGATGAGATCGACAAGACGACCAGGGGTGGCGACGAGTAGATCACATCCACGTTCGATCGAACGAAGCTGGGAACCAATGTCTGCACCACCGTAGACGACACAGGGTCGCACCCAGGACCGATAGGCGAACTTGCGTGCCTCGTCGAAAATCTGAGACACCAGTTCACGTGTGGGAGCGAGAATCAAAGAGGTAGGGTAGGCCTTGCGCTGACGAGCATATCCGCTAAAGCCGGCACCGCCAGCTCCGGCACCAGGCTGGGCAGCTGGGCCATGCTGGTATGCCTGTGAGAGGATGGGAAAGAGGAAACCACCAGTTTTTCCGGAACCGGTCTGGGCACAAGCCATGAGGTCGCGACCACCCATGACGATAGGAATGGAGTATTTCTGAACAGGCGTCGGGACAGTGTAGCCGGCAAGTTCAATGTTGCTGAGAAGGTGGTCATCGAGTGGGGGGTTGGTGAATTTGGTGACTGGCTCTGGAACGCCCTCGCCGGACGCTTCCACAGGGATATCGTCGTATTTTTCGAAGTTGATGCCAGTGTGCTGCTTAGATGGATCGTTGGGCACACCAAAGAGCTCACGCTCGACTCGTGGGTTCGATGGTCCGGGAACGTGCTTTCCATCGCGCCAGGCACCGTCACCGTGACCACCACGACCGCCACCTGAGGCACCACCGTAGCCACCAGACTTGCCATATCCGCCAGAAGCACCGCCAAACTTGCCACCACCGTTCGCATATCCACCATCGCCATAGCCTCCTGGACCGCCAGGACCGCGGGGAGTGAAATTCGGTGCGCTTGCCCAGTCGCCACCGCCTGAGCGAGGGCCACCTGCAGTTCCGTTGAAGCCGTTGCTACATTCATTGTCAGTCTCACATTTCTTCACTGCTTGAGAGGATCTATCAACACGTACGCTCCTGGTGGAGGACCCCAAGCAGAGCCATCCATGCCGCCTCCGTTTAGCGAGGGTGGGCCACCGCCCGTACGACGGGCATGAGGTGGCACATAGCTGCGCCGCTCAGGCATGCCACCAGCGTTCTGGGGGCTGCCGGACGCATGCTGCGACTCCTTGAGCGAGAGATTGTTCATGTTGAGTTGGTCGGCCATAATGGGCAGATGAAGACTTGCGATCTAAAAAGGATTGAAGAGGGCGTTGGTGCTTGGAAAAAAAAAGACTGGTCACAAAAAAATTCCCGACGAGAACTAGAGAACGACTGGCTCCACTTCTCGAAAAGAATTAAACTGTAGGGAGGGATTAACGATCTCTCAAAGATCCACACAGACTCTCCTTTTTCTAGAAAAAAAGATTAGAAAGAAGACGAGGTTTGGGCGGAAGGGTGAGGTTTGTGTGAGTCGAAGAAGAAGAAAGAAAAATCAAAGAGGCGGCAGGAGACCCTAGCAGGCTCTGGTGAAATTTTTAGGTGCCACGGAACGTGCCGCTTTGCCAGCCTGGACCCGGACCCTTATGCTTCAGGCTCACCGAAACTCCTACCAATCACGTAGCCGAATTTTGCGCTCGTCTATTTCGTATCCAAGGAAGATAGTCCTTACTCCGTGTTAGTCTTGGGCCGATATACTTGATGAACTAATCAAATCGAGCCTTTTGCAAGACAAGGCTTGGAAAAGAGGGATCGGAAGGGAAGTCATGGAAGAATTTCATCTCACCAATGGTTGCTCTAGCTGATTTAATTGAGCAATGGTGTACTCTTCGATAATTTCAACCTACATGTGTATAATATTATAAGTCACAGTCATATTTGAAGCCGAAATGACCTCCTATATTTTCAACAGAATTCCTTAGTCTGCATGAGTAAGCTGGAAGGTCCCTAGTTAGGCCCGCAGGCTGTGAGGTTCAGACCATCAACCAGTTGAAACAACACATCAGCTGCTACTGACCTCATCAGTGGCTGTATTTTGTATATTACTTGGATGCCTCACCTCTGATATTTGAACACTAAGGTGCAATTCTCATTGGAGATCAGGGACGAGCCTGTTTGGTAACATTATATTCGCGGCCATATTGTAGGATTTAGTTACGAAGAAGTAGCAAACGAGACATGCCCGCGTCCTATAGGGGTCATATGCTCAAAATCGCGTGTTATCTGGCTCCGTATGATATTCGCATGAAATGGATGTTCATAAATATATGGATTGCCTATGGTGTAACCTACTTGTGTAGCTTCTGCTTGTGACCAATGTACGTCAACACTTGACTCGGAAGGCTACAAACCGGTTTCAATTGCTGAGGGGGAATGACCACAACTGTGCCGCGATCAATAGTCGATGGGAGAAATACTAGATTTGATCGCGACTGCTGCACGTTGAGTCAGCCAATACCTTCCATACAGTTTGAGATGGCAATGCCTACCTTTTGTAGCTTCAAGTGATTATATCTCGGCTTCCAAAACGGGATCTGATGATAGCTCGGCTTTCCGCGAAGAGCTCTCTTCGTGAGACCGGCTTTGAACATCTGCAGAGGAAGGCCTCTCTTGCAGACTACAGTTAAATCATGTTGATTGTGCGCAGGAGAATAGCCACTCTCATCAGAAGCACAATACGCTGCTAATATGCATATCAATGTCTCCATATACCTGAAAGCATGTCAAATCCGAGATCGAGGCCGTACATGCCAAGGATCGATTTCGTAGCTACATACGTATTTGGTTTCCCTGGCATCAAATCGTACTATCAGATGTTTGAGGAGGCATTCGCGTCTATTCGTGTCCATTAGCGAGGCTTTATGGGTAGGAAGTCTGCCGTGCGGTAGACGCTATCAATTATGTCTCAGTATGAGATGTATCAAGTCGAGACGAGGCTATAGTCAAGTGAGCCAGGTCTGTTAAGGCACAAGTCATTGCTAGATGCTTTCCAGGAATGATTTTCCAGTTGCTTCCTGTTCTGGTATTCTCTACCGTCCGTAACTTCTCTTGAGACCTCAAAAATTGAAATTTTATCTACGATTATGCTATTCGTTTATGCCTCAGATCAATACCGCAATTTGAGAATGCATTTACGGTTCAACTACGAGTATTCAATCTTCTTTCTTGCTCTTTAAAGCGCCACTTTCTTGCACTTCCTCTATTGATCAAGCGATATGCCAGCCAACATGTATCAGAAGGTTATCGGAATTGACAAGTTTAGTGTCTTACAATGTGCGCATTTACCCTACTCTTACTAGGCTTATTGTGCTTGCAAACTCCTTTTCATTCTTTAATCAGGATCTTGGTAAGTTTAATATTATTTCCCATCGAGATCAATAAATAGGCACTTTCAAGAAATTAACTCTACTAAGCCAAGGATGAAGCTTTAAGAAGGGGGTGCTAGCCTATGTCGAGGAAATTCTTTTGATAGCTGAAGTCATCGAAGTACTTCTCAGCTGTCTCTATGGATAGTTCTCTAAATCTAACTCATAGATGATCATGGAATGGCCCTGACTGTCCTTTGTAGCCTTGGAATGCTCAGCGCGTAACTCTGGAACTTATGGCTATTTGTTTTGGCTTTATGCATACCATGCCAACGACATTTCCTTCGCGCTTCATGACATTTGCCTTCATTAATAGTATGTTGATCCTCTACGCCAGGGATTCCAGAGTAAGGCATACAACCCATTTGAAGCCAGCGCTCGGGAGCTGCCCTTGCTGGATAGTTTCATCAAACAGTCAACGCGTCTGCCACTGGCTGAATTGAGTAAGCTCATCAATTGTGTCTAGACAAACAGGCTAACAAATTTTGGGGCAGTGAGCACCCGACGACAGACTCTCAAGCGCTTCTCCCTAGCTGACGAAACTCAAGCAGATAAAGGCGAGTGGGCATGCACTCCATTTGAGACAATGATGTACCTGGAGTCTCTCTATCTAAAGGCTCCGGGGTTCAATAGATTTCGATACGTGGAACGTTCTATCACAGCCAGCTTAGGTTCTCCCTCTATTGCATTTGCGCACCCCGAACCTTCACAACTCACAGACATGGACATGACTTTTCAAACGAGAGGAACAGAAAGAACGACTTGGTAAGCGCATGCTCATCTAGGACATGACCGCAATCAGAACAGTAGTGGCATGGTTTGCGGAGTTACCAGCATTCTTCAGCTAGGTACTGACAATTTTGTGTTTCAGCCCAGGAAGTTGTTGTGCCGCAACCATCATGAAGATGACTGTTGCACGAATTATCTCTACTTACGACATTACGCTCCGTGATCACCGCCACTGGATATTCCACTCCAGTATGCTACCGCTCAGCCATATTCACATCAAGTTCACACCACTCGAAAAAGGCGAGCATGAAGGCTGTGCTTTGTAGCAAGATTGGATGTTACTAACATGCTCAAATGTGTATTGAGTAAAAATTGTTGTCAAATTTTGGTTAGAGATAATTTAGTTCGAGGGCGTAAAGGGAAGGCAATTTATTGCTCTGCTGCCGCTCTTTACCGCAGATTCCTGCAAGTTTAGCCCTCATCCAGGAGCCCATACTCTAAAGAAGACGGCCTACAGATATACGATAGTTCTGTACACAATTTTCAATTGAATTTATCATCTTCTAGTATCATGTTACTCCGATGAAAAATCTGCCCTTCACGCATTTCCAAACTGAGCAAGACAGTGCAGTGCAAATGAATTTAGGGCTATCATTAATTCGGCTATGTTCACCAATAAATGTCACTCGTCATGTCAGATTAGAACGAGATCGGATAATAGCGATGTAAGATGAAATGACTCTCGACTATCAGATGAGATGATAAGATCACAATCTTGACAATCGAAATATGTTCGGAAAAGTACAGAATTTTCAGACGAGACTCAATGACTTTGCGCGCGACGATGTTATCCGACCTAAATTTTCATTGAACATGTGACTATTTATTCTTAGAAAGCCATCACATAAGTATCATCAATCCTCACATGGCCGTCTCCTTATCTTGATTAAAGTGCTGGGGATGAGGCTATGAAACTCTATAATCTCGAGCGGCTTGGGCTGCTGGACTATGTACTCAAATTCATAGTTCAGCAAGACGTGGGCTATTGTGACCTTGGGAAGATGCGCCCGAAGAAGCAACCTGGATATCCATTCCGTCCATAGCTAAATCCAAGAAAAGTCTCGTCAAGGGAATTCAGTGTCTGCTGCGTTTGGGCTTTGGTATTATTAAGATACGGTCTGCCCTGTATTGGAATGCTTCCAGTCAGTCCAGCAAACCAAAACGGGACAAAGTCTGTGGCACACGAGTAAAAGTCTTCATCCATGTGTATTTTGTGCGTAGGAACCTCCAAATTAGCGAACAAGGTCTACTGTATAGTTAGAAGGAAATATGGCAGGATCTCGAACCGTCTGTTTGCCCGCGAAATTCTCTTATTGACGGGCATGCGCTGATAATACTGATTCAGCATTCCCCAAAACTGACTTGAGCTGAGCAGGAGGCACAGCTAATGGGGAATTTTTCGAATTTTTGGCACAATGAATGGCAGGCTTGCTTTCGCGTACTGATCTTTAAATCAATATCTGAGTTAGTCCAAAGGTTTGACATTTCTCACTTTAGCACATCCTTCAGAGACTCTTCTTGGAGCGTCCTTTACAGATTTGAGCGAAGCAAATAAGCAGCGAAACTATCCATGGCAGGGAGTGCTATCGTAGAATCATTGGAGAGTGCTCTCAACACGGAAAAGTACCAAATGTTAGCGCACAAAAATGCTGCTCCATTACAAGCAGCCAAGAACTCGCCATTGTCACTGCTTTGAATTGACCAAGATGCAATGAAACGTCCACCACAACCGATTAGTACAAGGCAGGCTGTACTTGATTGGAGTCTATCTTATGAAAATTGTGCAGCTTTGGTGACCGCAAATCGGGTCAGGCCGGCCGACAAGGCTAGATAGGCAACAATTCCAACATTGTCCTGAAAGTGCAACGGAGGATTTCTGTATTACGAGCATCTTGGCATTCTGATGGGACTTTATGCGAGTCTTGCCTTCACTAATGTCTGTTGTGGGGGGTGTGTAAGAGGAACTACAAGGGTATGCCATTTCGCTAAAACCTAACCTAGAAATTTGTACTGCGCCATGCATGAGGCTAGTGCGTAGCAGCAGCAGCCTTTCACTCTTCTGGTGTAGCGTGTCGGTACTTTCTGCAACACGTACACCTGCATTAAGCTACTTCTTATGCCACGGTTCGCATACCCATATGTATACTACCGTCTCAACAATCTGGATATAAAACTACAATCAGTCCATTATTCCGCGACTATTCGAAGGGCATGATACAGGACGAAAATGATTGTAGGATGATAAATGCTCTATCCCGTGCTTGGACAGCTGTGACAGGCTTGGTGTGATGTGACCTATGTGCTATCGCTAGCTTAGAATATCGTTTGCAACTCTCTCAACGTGTCCTTTTCAATCTAACGTGCTGTAATGCGGTATACTGATCACTGCGTATCCAATGATACTGACATTCTGTGTGGTCACTATGGAACACAACATACTATTTAAAGAGGCTTAATGTACAAACAGGCGGCTGTGAGGCTGCAAAGCCTGCTGCAAGGCGGCAGGCGATCATTAGCGCTTCTAACCAGCCCCTGGCTAGGAAGTGGAACCAAAATCTGTCACACGGGCCATCTTTCTGGCCATGCCTAGGCATATAAGGATCACACTGCTGCCGTGAGACCAAGTGGCATTTGAAATTTGTTCCTTTGGCTCAACTCATAAATCTGCCTCTTGAGGTAACAATTTGCGGATAATGGAGCCCTCTGATATTCTGAAACAGCTCGGCAATCTCGATGGGGCACGATTGCAAGGCGTATTGGGCACTCGTGAAGCGATGCTCGACCTTGCCCACTCGCTGGTGTCTGCTCTCGAGTCTCCAAGTGATTTTGTGTCGAGGATCGGTTGGACTGAAGTGTGTGATTTTATGGAGACTCACAATTCCTGCCTAATATATATGTCTAGCCCTCCCGAACTGCCTGTCTGCGGTCGGCAATGGATTTGAAGCTCCTCGACTCGTTATCCAAGCAAAACAGCTCAAGAGAAATTGCTACTGTTGATCAGCTGGCACAGTCTACTGGGGCTGAAAAAGCTTTCCTTGGTAAGATCTAACAGGAACAAAAAATCATCAGGAACCTTCTAATGGTAGTGTTAGCTCGTGTCTTGAAACATCTCAGCGCTACACACATTATTGAAGAGACTGGAGTAGATGAATATCGCTCGACAAATTTGTCTATCGCGCTAACTGAGGCAAAATACCGAGATGGCCTAATATATTGGTACGAATATACTACTAGATTGTTATATGAGATTATCTGACCTCGACACAAAGCTACGACGTTGCCGGCCCTTCCTTTCGTCAACTGCCGGAATTTTTTTCCAGTTCCAAATATGTTAATCCACTCAATCCTGTTGCTGGGCCCTTTCAGTATGCCCACAATACTGAGCTGCATTTTTCCCCCTGGCTTGGAGAGAATCCAAAATACCTTACTGCTTTTGCAAGCTACATGTCAGGTTACCGTGCCGGTAAGCTCCCATGGATAGATCCTCGATTTTATCCAGTGGAGCAGAATTTTTCTGGCGTTAAGGAGTTTGAGCCATTACTTGTAGACGTCGGAGGTGGCATAGGCCATGATATAACACACTTCCAGACCAAGTTCCCTAGCCTACCAGGCAAGCTTATTCTTCAAGATAAACCGGAGGTAATTGATCAAGCGAAAGGTCTGGTATCCCAAGGCATAGAGCTACAGCGGCATGATTTCTTTACAGAACAGCCAGTCAAAGGTATAATATCGAATATTACTGAACTACTCGTCTGAAAGCTAAATATATTATAGGTGCTCGAGCATATTTTTTGCACTCAGTCTTACACGACTGGGATGACTCGAGTTGTGTCAAAATATTGAAGAACCTTATTCCAGCCTTGGGGCCAGATTCCAAAATAATCGTCAATGAATATATTGTGCCTACCAAGGGCGCTAGATGGAGCGTCACATCAATGGACATGTTGATGATGGCTCTCGGTAGTGTTCAAGAACGCACCGAGGCTGATTTCAGGAGAGTAGTTGAGAGCGCCGGACTCAAGATCAGAAGAATCTGGAGCGTTGATCAGGGAACTGAAAGCATTATTGAGATCAGTCTGTGATTAATTATGTCTTTCAATTTGAGGTGGAGCATAGACGCAATGAACAGATTTAGACGAAAATTTCGTAAGGGATTTTTCATCACCTTTTTTTGGCAAACTTCAGTTGGGTAAGCCTTCAACACATCAATAGTTTGGCATATTGAACGTTTTGCGAAGGGACGCTGCAATATTTTCCAATAGCTGTGACTGTGAGCGATGTACCAGCTCCTGAGCGAGCTCACAAAACCTCTCAGACTGATGATTTTGCCAAATGTGATTAGATGACATGACGGACGAGTACCCAGAGATTTTGTATTCAAAAGGACACAAAAAGTGTAGTGCAGCAGTGGAAGAAGTTTTCAGCGCCTTTTGCATTTCCTAGGCGCACAATCATAATGCTTGTCGAGGATTTTCGGAATATCAACTTCACCTAGGATAACTGATTTCTACATGGAGCTATTGTCATCCTCAGCTAGACTTTTCTGCAGACTGGCAAAAAAAAGGTCCAATTCACCAATACAGCTTGATATAATACAGGCACTTCCAAATACAGCATGAAACGACATGACGAGTTGTTTTCCACTTCTTACCTCTTTCTCCACCACGAGTCTTCGTTCTTCTTCCCGACCTCTAGGCCATGCTCTTCTCGCGCATCTGCTGGTGCAGAGACGACTGCTTCTGCCGGCGCATGCGCAGCGCATAGCCCGCAACGCCCAGCACCAGTCCGGCAAACAGCAGCAGCTTGAGCGGGCTGACGTTAGCGCGGGCCTCTTCGACTGTGAGGGCCTCGCTGCCGGGGTGTTCCTCGAGCTCGGGGAGCGACGTTTCAAGATTGGGCGCGTGGACAGTGACTGCAGCAGGAGGGGCGGCGTTGATCTCTTCATCATCTTTATTTTGTGGTAGAAAAGAGTGTATCAGCCAAGATTCTCTAAGAGTAGGTACACATAGATGTCTAGTGGAGACATCTAAAGCTCAACGTGAATACCTTCTGCGGGCACCTCAAGCTCTCCACTCTTAGCAATCTTGATAGTCTCCTTTGGCTTGTCGCCGGGGCCCTTGGGCACCTTCTCGACCGCCGAGACAACATCCATGCCCTCTAGGACCTCGCCAAAGACAACGTGCTTGCCGTCCAGCCACGACGTGACAACGGTCGTGATGAAGAACTGCGAGCCATTGGTGTCCTTGCCCGAGTTTGCCATGCCTGGATCTCTTGTCAGTGCTTGTTTATCGTTGTGAGAAGGTAGGCAACATACTCAGAATACCAGGCTTGGTGTGCTTGAGCTTGAAGTTCTCGTCAGGGAACTTGTCGCCGTAGATGGACTTTCCACCAGTGCCTGCAGCATTATGTTAGCAGCACGCCCTGAGTCTTGCATCATGTAGCCCTTACCATCACCACGGGTGAAGTCTCCGCCCTGGATCATGAACTTCTCAATGACACGGTGGAAGGTAGAGCCCTCGTAGCCAAAGTCTTTCTCGCCAGTAGCGAGAGCACGGAAGTTCTCGGCAGTCTTGGGCACCGTCTTGCCGTACAGGCCCATGACGATGCGGCCCAAGGGCTTGTCGCCATGAGTGATGTCAAAGTACACCTGGAGAGCGGTTAGCAGGAGGTCAATGGCTTTTTTGGAATGCTGACAGCCAGCTAGCCCATACCTTGTGGGTGATCTTTGGTCCTTTGGCGGCCTCAGCGGTCTGTGCCATGAACATAAAGACGGCTGCCAAGATGAGCAGGAGCGAAATGACAGCTCTGTTGAGGGACGCCATTTTGAGGTATGCAAAAAGCGATACTCTTGGGGAAGAGGAGTGAGAAGGAAGTCAATAGTGGGACGCCCCGACCTAGACCCTTTCATGCCAAGGTGTTCTTAGGGTGTTGGCTCTAGCATCACGTGATCACGATCTAACCGCATGCTGATATTGGGAAGTAATTGGCTGACTCTGTATTTTTGCAATTGCATAAGAGTCTATCTGTAGCCTGGCAGCTTCAGTGATGCTTGTAGTCTCTTCGGAAAGAGTACATGCCCTTGTGTGATAGTACTGCTTTTGCTCTCGTCTTGGAACAGCCAGGGCTCTTTCATGTCTTTGAATACCATCTCGCCCATTTTCATCATTGCAGTCTTATTGGGTGCAGATTGATTTAGGCGATCCATGCCATTCCTCCAAAGGCTCTGCCTCTGTCATGCTCGAGTTTTGATAAAGCGCATTGCACATATTCTCGTCCTACTACCTTCCGCCAAAGCCTGGCGGCCCAGGAGGAAATCCTCTGCCGCCTGGAGTAGGCTGAAAGCCTGGAGGCGGTTGAAACCCTGGAGCACCGCCTTGAGGCGCGCCAGGGAAGCCTTGTGGAGGTGGGAAGCCAGCTGCAAAAAGTATTGTCAGTCATGTTGCAAGATGTTGATATTTGAAGAGGTCGACTTACGTGGAGCGCCAGGAGGTCCTCCTCTGCCTGGGAAACCTTGCGGCGGAAAGCCACCACCGAATCCACCGGGGCCGGGGCCGCCAACTCCTGCAGCTGGACCTGTCAAGCCTACTGGAAGTCCACGACCTGCAGGTCTGCTGATACCGGGACCTGCTGCAACAGTGGGTGCCGCGCCGCCAGGTCCTCCACCAGAAGCGCCGAGTCTCGCCGACGGGTCTTGAGGAGGTGGCCCATCCACTGATAATGAAATAATCTGTGCACCTCGTACAATTGTCAACCCCAGTGTTCGTTTCTCCTCGGCCTCTACGGCAGGAGCTGGAGCACTTCCAGGCGCCGCCTTTGCCTGCTTTCTCTTGATGCGTCTGAATTCTTCAGTGTCTGCGAGAACGAGGTTCATGTGCTATTTCTCAGTGTTAGCGAAAAGCCTCTGTGTCGTCTATAGCAGGACGCAAGCAAGCGCACCTGGTCGAATGCTAGCATCTGGCCAACCATTTGCCGGCTGTCTTGCAAGGTGACGCGCATGCGGTAATGGATCTGGGCAGGTCAGTGGTGGTCAAAACTGTTGATTCTGAGAGCTTCGTACTAGATTTCGCTAGAGTTTAAAAGCAAAATGTTAGCATGTATTCTCCTTCGTGGTACTCGTGGTTCAGCAAAGGTGCTTTTGGTAGGAAAACAGCTCAACTTACCATCTTGCCTTGCCTATTTGCCGCCATGATGAAGGAGGGGCGCGCTCAAGCGCGAGTATGTCTTGCGTAAGACTGAGCGTATGAGACTTGTCACGAGCGGAATTGTAGTAAATTTCCAGACTGTAAATGTTTTCGAAAGGACTGTCAAGCTTGTCGCGCGAGTGAGTCGCGCCCATTTGCTCTTGCGCCCTATAGGGCTGACAGCGCTTGGCGCACTCGATTTTGCGCGCACACCGTATGTGTGCCCAGGACGACTCCAACCTCCAGCTATTTCTACTCTTCGATAATCTCGCAGTTCCACGCAGCACATTCTCATTCACAATGGTGAGCCTCCTCTGATCACTGATACACTCAGAACATCAAAGACAAGACTAACTCATGCTTCCCAAAAGGCTGAATCAAAGGACAAAAGCCAGAACCCCATGCGCGAGCTGCGCATCCAGAAGCTCGTGCTCAACATCTCGGTGGGCGAGTCTGGTGACAGGTTGACGCGTGCGGCCAAGGTGCTGGAGCAGCTGTCTGGTCAAACTCCCGTCTACAGTGAGTCTCTCCCCACCCAGTTGACGGCTTGACAAAAGATGAGAATGGACACTAAATGAAGGGACAAACAGGCAAGGCCCGTTACACTGTGCGCACCTTTGGTATTCGCCGTAACGAGAAGATTGCCGTGCATGTCACGGTGCGTGGCCCCAAGGCCGAGGAGATTCTGGAGCGTGGCCTCAAGGTCAAGGAGTACGAGCTGCGCAAGCGCAACTTCTCCGAGACTGGTAACTTTGGCTTTGGCATCAGCGAGCACATTGACTTGGGTATCAAGTACGACCCTGCGATCGGTATCTACGGCATGGACTTTTACTGCTGCATGTGAGTGTTTTGTATTTTCCCGGTCGCAGTGATAAACAGAAACTGATAGCCTGCAGGACCCGCCCTGGAGAGCGTGTGGCCCGCCGCCGCCGGGCGCAGACCAAGATTGGACACTCGCACAAGATCAACCAGCAGGAGACAGTCAGGTGGTTTAAGAACCGCTTTGAGGGCATTGTGCGATGAGCGATGATTTCTCAAATCTGCTCGAGCAGTGCTCCTTTTGACTTGTTGATGTTGATGCATGCCGGCACAGCCAAGCAGTGGTCTGCAGGCAAAAAAGGACAGAAATGTCCCCAAAGCATATGTTTCTCTTTGTAGCGGCCTATCTACCGGAGTGGTTCTGATGAATCATGTCCAAACACAAGAAAAAGAATTGAACACAATTTCTTCTACCACCACAAACCAGCCTTGAGACAAGCAGACTCTTCAGAAGAGAAATGGAGGCGTCACTCTGGGTGACGGTCCGCCTCAACCATTTTCTCCAAAGAGGCATGCAAAGCCAAGCGTGTGGACTCTTTTTTTTTTCGCGTTGCTGTTGCCTTTATCCTCTGTCACTGATTCTTCTTCTTCTTCTTCATGATAGAGGGGTCTTCCTTACCTCTGAGCAGAGGGCCCCTCGACAAGATGCAAGGAGTGATATGTGAGTAAGGTGAGACGGTCTTGGATGGTGTGTGTCGTCATTGTCGTTGTCGTCGTGGTGCTGGTGCTGCGCTGCTGCCTTTCTTTCACTTTTCGTGCCCTGTCAGTAAATTTCCCACCTTTGATGGCCATCCATGTAGTAGCTTCCCTCCCCTTTATTGGCTTCTTGTCCTGTAGAACCTTTCTTGTTTTGTTGCTACTGTTACCGCTGTCTTTCAGGCCAGACAGTATTTTTATCTCGGCCTGCCTCGAGGTTTGATGGCTTTCATCACCTTACAAACAATGACTTGTAGAAGAAGCAGAAAAAACGGAATCACAAAGGGTGGGCGGGCGAGTTTCAGCACAAGAGACAAGGGGACACAAGACGGATGCTCTAAGAACAGAGAATGAGATAAGCAGAAGTCGAAAAGTGTTTTCTTTCTGGATTTTGATCTGCCCTTTGCTGTATGGTCTTACAATGGAGCCGGCCCTCTCCCTCTCTTCTCTTCCGCTGAGAGAAAAATTTTTTGTCTCTTAAGCGTTCTATCCTTATCCGTATGAGCCAATTGTAGCCCTGTGTGCAGAGGGAGAGACATGTCTCCCTCCCTCTTGCATCAAATGTTCGCTAATTCCCCTCCGATGAAATGATATACATGAACTCCCCCCCTTCAACCAAGAACCCAAAAAGAGATGCCGCGACTTTATTGACCCTGTGAGCTCAGCGGCCTGGGACTCTGGCTGGCGAGGCGAGGCGTCGCCATCTGAGCACTTCCTGGCCGCTGCTGGTCAAATGGGGTGCCGTTCTGCAGATGCATTCCCATAGAGCTGGTACTACGCGAGGGAGGCCGCATGCTCTGGTTCTGGTTCTGGTTCTGGTTCTGGGGCACGCCAGAGTTGACCGGCGTTGTCGTACGCGGAATGTTGCCATTGATGCCCATGCTGTTCATGCTGGCGTTACTCATAGCGGGACTGGCGGCGTTGTTGAGGGGGCTTCCCATGTTGTTGGGCATGCGCGACTGGTTGTACACATGTTGCCTCATCTGCTGCTGGTACGCCTGCTGCTGCTGTTGCTGCTGCTGCGGCGTCGAAGCCATGGCTGGGCTGCCGCTGCGTCCAGGCACGTGGTTTGACGAGAGCATGCCGTTCTGCCCAAAGTGCTGCGCGTTGCTGAGCGCCTGCGAATACGGCAGGGCCGAGCCAGGGCTCTGCATGAACATCTGGTTGTTTTGCTGCTGGGATGACATGTTGTGGACTCCGCTGGCAGCATTCAGGGCGTTCTGGCGGCTCTGCTGCATCATGTTGTTCAGCTGCGCCTTGGCTCGGAGGCTGACCTCGTCGGCACTGAGGTGTGGGTGGCTGAGGGCTATCTGGTGCTGCAGTTTGTAGACGACAGGCACCTCGCCAGACGACAGCTGCTGCGGCTGGGACTGGCTGTTGGTGCGTTGGTGCTGATTCGCACCTGGCACCATCATCTGAGGCTGCGAAAGACCCGGAGATGCCTGGCCTTGCAGGTCCGGCATAGCTTGGCCCATATTTGGGCTCTGCGAGGCATCACCAGCAGTTCCGTTTTGGTTGTTGAAGCCACCGGCTACGTTGCGGTTCGAAATGCCATTCATCATGTTTGGAGAAGCCCTGTGCTGCTGAGATGCCTGTTGCTGCTGCTGCTGTTGTTGCTGGAATTGTTGAAGGCTACGTTGCTGCTGTTGCTGTTGCTGCATCAACTGCTGCGCATTTTGCTGCTGATCTCCGGCGCCACCGGCTCCGCCCATTTGGGGTGCCAGCAGCTGAGAGCTGGCCATATTGGCCTGCATCCTGTTGTTGCCGGTGAGCTGCGCAGACATTTGACTGGCAGGGCGAGCACCATTTTGAGCTCCAGCTTGGCCAGGCTGCTGTGACATCGCGCGATTTTGCCCCTGTCCAGGAACTGCAAGGTGGCCGTTGGCTGTGGCAGCGGCGGCGGCGGCAGCAGCGGCAGCGGCGGCATTGGGCATACTGGCCATGCGCTGAGCGATGCCGTTATACAAGGCTTGATTACCCGACTGGCGGGCCTGCTGTTGCTGTTGCTGTTGCTGCTGTTGCTGTTGCTGCTGCTGCTGTTGTTGTTGCTGCTGCTGCTGCTGTTGGGCCAGCTGAGCCCTCTGGCGTGCCTTCAGCTCCTCCTGTTTGCGAAGGGCCGTCTGCTGCTGCTCAAACTTGAACTGACTCATGCGGGCGGGGTTGTGCGGGGGATGGCTGCGCGCCTGTTTGGGTGCCTGCGTCGTCGACGACTCATGGGCAGCGACCTGCTGCTGCTGTTTGGCGGCTGCGGCCTCGCGGCGCCTAGCGAGTTTCCTGGCACCGTCAAGTAAGCTCAGGAAGCGGCGGCTGCTTGCCTTGCGCTCAACCCTGATGGGAGTCGGGAAGCGGGGTGTCTGGACAGGACCGGCCGACTGCTGCTGCTGCTGCGAGAGCTGCTGGGCCTGCTGTATACTGGCCGCGTGGGTGCTCGTAAATCTGCTGCGGGCTTGTTCCATGCGGAACTGGAACTGCCGGACCATCTGGCGGGTGTTGAGGTCGTTGGGCTGCGCCTCCATGCTGAGCAGACGTTCGTAGCACTCCCAGGGGGTGCGCCTGTCACGTGATGAAGGGAACTTTGTACGCGGCGCCATGCGGTCTGCAATGAGGTGCCAGTTGGAGGGGAAATCCTTGATGAAGCCCCGTAGAGTGTTGTCGTCTTCGAACGTCCATTGTGACGCATGCCGATTCTCGAAGAAGGCCTGCGGTGGCATGGCGGCGTCAGGGCCTGTGGGCGGCTTAAAGGGCCACTGCACGTTGTTCCTGGCGCGCAGGGCCCTATTCTCAGGCTGGAATAGTGCACAAGTGTTATCCTCTGGTGGCAGCTCAGGCGCAGGGGGCATATCGTCTTCAAAGGCTGTGTCGGCTTCGGTGACGAAGTCATCGGATAACTTGGACGGCCTCCCGGGGGGGAAGCCTGCGGAAACGAAAGCTTCATTGTGAGGTTTACGGACCTTGAGTCGCTTGGTGGAGCGCGCTATCGAGTCGTCCAGGCGACATACGGGAAGACTGTCAAGGAGTTGGTCGCTGGGAGAGTCTTGGATGAGCACGAGACTCGAGGCAGCTCGCTCGTCCGCCTGCGATCGCCTCCTCTGTGAAGGCTTTGTGGAGACTACTCTCAGAGACAGGCGCTCGTCCGGCGTCGCGTTGACATAGTCGGCACACCAGACGGCGAGCTGTCGAAGGGTCTCCATCTTGAGTTTCCGCTCCTCGCGAAAGTCGGTCTGCAGCCACTTGACGTGTCTTAAGAGATAGTCCTGGTGGCTGAGAGGCAGCTTGGGCTCTGGCTCTGGGCGTTTCTGCCGCAGAGACCACAAGCCGGCCTGCTGAAGATCGTAGACGCGCTTGATTATGTTGCAGTCCTGCTTCTCCCGCAGACCCGCCATCCACTCGCCGGTCGACAGAGTCTTTGCCGAATGCGCTAACAGCGTAGGTAGATCGCGCCTGTAAGACTTGTCGAGAGCTTCCTTGTGAAAGAGCAGGTACATGTAGTCATCCTTTGGATCGCGCATTTTGATGGGAGGTTGGTTGGGTCCCGCAGATCTGTAGACCGGCGGGGGCGCATGCGGTCTCTGCGTCCGAGGGCTGAGCTTGTCTACAACCAGCGAGAGTTTCTGGTGGTCCTCGCGCGAGTGGATTCTACCTGCCTGGACTTGGGACGGCTTGATTGGCTCGAGGGCGGAGCGCTGAGCAAACTTTTGCGACAGCGTCTCTCGAGTGCGGGCGCCCTGTGGTTGATCAGACTGTTGTGTTTGACTCGGCAGATCTTCCGGCGCGGTCGACGACACAGGAGTGAGAATCTGGTGAGGATCTGGGCGAGGCTTAGAGGGGCTCTGTGCGAGCAAGTCGGCGGCTTCATCGTCTTGGATTGCGGCTCGGGAGCTCGAGGGCGAGAGGGGCTGTATGGGATGTGAGGGCTTCTTTGAACTGGTCGCCACAGGTTGCGACGACGCTTCTGCCGGTTTAGGAGTGGTTCGAGCTCCGCCTCGGTCATCTACAGAGAGGCCAGCCGCGGCGTCTGGTCTCGTGGATGTGCTTTGAGCAGTAGGAACGTTGTCATCGTCGTCGCCGCCGACGTCGCGCGGGGCATCGTCTTCAGGGCTGGTGGCGGGTGAAGCTCCATCTGTGCGAGAAGTAGCGGTGGAGACGTGGGCAGCTGGGGACGAGGGCGAGGAAGATGCAATGTCTGGAGCTGGCTGCAGGCTCTTTGAGTTGGCCGCACCGGCCGGCGCGACGTCGACACTCAGGCTGCTAGGCATCTGAGCGCCAGACTCATCGACCGTGGTGGGCAGATGTGTGGACTCATTGCCCTGCTGGCCCGTGGACTTGTCCTGTCGTTGAGGTTCAGAGTCTGCAGCGACGCCATTGGCTGTTGGCGGAGCGATGGGACTGGATCCTCGTAGAGACGAAGCAGCCTCTCGATCCTTTGCGGGCTGGAAGGTGGCATGATGCTTGAATGAGCTGTCGAGGTTGGAGAGTGAGGGGGAGTGAGGATAAGGTGAGGGAATGGTGGAAGAGCGTCTTCTGGAAGAAGAATCATGGTCGGCAGGTTTGGGCAGTGACGAGAAGGGAGTGTTGAAGATGTGGGATGGAGCAGGTAGAGATGATTCGTCAAAATATCTGCCACTGCAATGGCAAAAGAAAAAAAAACAGTCAGTTTAAACGATACGCGACAGAGAGACAGAGAGCAGTAACGATTGAGGCTCACCTTTCGAGGTCATTCAGCTCGAGGAAGCGGTGCCGATTGGGGGTATCGGGGCCCGCTGCTGGGGGCTCTCGACTGATTCCGCGATTGACCGTGACATCGAAGAGTTCAGCGAGTTTGCGTTTGCGCGAAAGGATTGTTTTTCTGGCCACGACGCGTCAATATAATCAAAGAGATGAGTGAGTTTAACAGAAAGAGGGTCAAAGAATCAAACGGCATCAAAATTGCGGGTTTTCTGACCTGATTTGCCTCTTCTTGTCGTTGATGGTCGCATTTTGACGAGAAAAGTCCACAGACATTTGATAAATTCGGCGACATGGAGGTGTGAGTTAGTGCAGACGATGCGACATGTATTTTTGATAATAAGAGTAATTTAGAGGGCTGTGGGGAGGAGAAATTGATGGAAAAGAGCTGGGGGGCCCTCTACGCCTGCGCGCGGTGTTTGTGCTGGGGAAGCTGCATGAGTGGAGTAGAAGCGGTGGCAGCCCTGCCCGATTGTCGTCGGTCTGTCAGTCTCTTTCCCCCTCGCCTCCTCTTTGCCCTTTCACCCCACGCCAGCCTAATTTTCTTTTTTTTTCCTTCTTTCTCTAACGGGCCAAGCCGCAAATTTACTATCTCCCCGGCTAATCGCTCCTCTCAAGCTTCTTAGTTAATTATTTTATTTGCATCAGTATCAGTGACTGAATGCACCTTTTGATTTACCCAAACACAGGCATGAAGAAATCTCACTTTGCAAAATGATGCGAATCGTTCTGTTGTGAAGGAGGCTGAATCTGACGCGCTGACACTGGCATTCCACAGCTTGGGTTCAGCATAGCACAGACGTGGCTGCCTGATTTCTTTCTGTCTGCATAAAGAGAATAAAATATTTTTTTTTTCTGCAGGCAGGCAGCCAGAATGAGCAGCGAACCTCTCACCGAGACATGCCACACTAGCTGTTGTATGGTGGAGCGTTGTGGTGGTGGCGGTGTTGCCATGTATCGCAGTAGCCGTGCTTGACCTGTGGTTCGTCGCCCACCCAGCTCTTGACCGTCAGGACAGTCGTGTACACCATGAGGACGACGCCAAAGACAAACAGCATCCAGTCGACAGCACGCTGCCACTGCTTCTCGGCCACTCCCCGCTGGTGGATCAGCGTCGGGTAGACATAGACCAGAGGGATGCATGCAAAGCTGCCGACGAGCGCGACAAACTTGTCGAGGTCATCAGCGCCGATCCAGGCAATGGCAGCCGACAGCATGACGACCAGAAACCTGAATGCATTCTTGCGCCATTTGATGCCCTTGCTGTACTTGCCGCTGCGGCTGAAGATGCCCTTCTCCATAATGGTGATGGCCGGAAAGATCTGCATGGGCGTCGACAGCAGGATGGCCAGCGAGTAGATGAACTGCACGCCGTTGACAAACTTATTATCCTGCGGCATGTTGAGCAGCACCACTGTCTGCGTCTTGGAGCCAAAGGCGGCGTAAGCGAGCGCGCCCAGGCTCACGAAGATGACAGTGATAATAACCATGACACCCCCGAGCACGGCTGGCAGCTGCTGCGGCTTCTTCATACCGTCCTGGATGGGGATGATGAGTCCGATGCCTTCAAAGGTGAAGATGGCCGTGCCGATAAACAGGGTCCAGCTCTTCGGGTTGAACATGGCGATGTCGGCCACTCCGCCCTGACGCACCAGCGTGGCAATGTCAAAGTAGTAGAGATACAGAAGACCCAGGACGATGAAGATGTCGGCAATATAGACAATGTAGGAAATGTTGTTGAGGTTGCGGTAGAGTGAAAGGGGCAGGAAGATGACAAGCTGCATAAGGATCATCAGCTTGATGTCGATGTTGGTCTTGCATTTTGACACTGCAAGGATAAACGCCTGGAGATTCTCCGACGTGAAGACAATGTAGGCCGAAGCAAATCCAATCTGGCTGACGACAAGTGATGTGTTGATCAGAAACCGCAGCACAGGTCCATACGTCATCTCTCCCATCTGGGCAAAGGAGCCCTTGAGCTTGAGGCGCGACGTTGTGAGCAGCAAGAAGCAGTAGTAGCTGAGCAGCGACACGCCCAGCAGGGTGAGAAGACTGAACAGCATACCGCCATTCAAGAATGCGCGCGGCAGGAAGAGCACTCCTGTACCGACAAAAGACTTGAGCAGGATGAAGACGGTGCCTGCCGCTCCTTTTAGTGGGACGGTATCCTTTCTACTCCTTCTATTCGTGGGTACACGTCTCAGAAGCGGTCTTCGCTCGGCATCCTGCTCATCGTCACCGTCGTCACCACCGGCTCGATGGTGCGCATGGTCTGCTGCCCATTCCGCGTCTTGCTCGTCGAGACTGTCGTAGTCGTCGACATCTTCGCCGGCAAAGTGACCGTACAAGCTAAGAAATTCGTAGAAGTTGCGTGTCAAGAAGCTGGGCTGCGTCTGGTTTTCGGGGTGGTTGCCAGCAGCCATGGCTCCCGGGGCTGGGCTTCCCAGCTGACGTCGAATGTGCTCACGCCGGAACCCTCCTGGCTGATTGATGCTCGAGTAGTCTGTATCATCGTCATCTGCAGTCAAGCCTGTCTTGCGGAATGGGATGCTCTTGCTCCGTTGCGGCCGTCCTCGTGCCTCGGCCTGGGTGCGTCGATATATTTCTCTAGTGATGTCGCCACCTTGCATGCGTAAACTTGAGAATTCGTCTTCATCTAGTGATGGTGCGACAGAGGCATTCCGGCCACGAGACTCTGGTGATAACAGGCGTTTCGAGGAACCTCCCACATCCGGCTCGGCCGTGTCAGTTGCTCGTGGTGAAGTGCTGTCTGGACCAGCCAGATGCCTCCTGATCACGTCAAAATCCTCCACGGGCATTGGTGACCCAGCGATGCCATTGCTCCTGAACGAGCCAGGAGGCAAGGCTCCCGAAGCACTCCTGCCTCTCTCTTGTAATATGCTGGGCTGTCGCGCTGGCGACTGGCTGAGACCTGGTGAGCCTGAGCGCCCTGGCGAGTGTGAAGCAGCGGCAGCATTGAGAGCATCCGCAAGAGCCGAAGAGCCCGGGCCAGAGGCGTATATTGCAGAGGTTTCGGGGAGAGGCGATTGCCTGCCAGAAAGTCCTGCTGCGCCAACAGACGGCCGGCTGGGCTCTGCACCAGCAGCAGGCACTGGCGAGGCGAGACGAGCGTTGGAAGCCGCACGGCTGAACGAGCCGTCTGCAGTCGACCGCCCCCGACCATTTGGTGACGCTGTTCGCGGTATGTTGAGAGGATTGGAGCTTGGGCTTGTCATGGCGGGCGTGGTGTTGGGAGAGAGGGCATGGGATCGATAAGTGCTAGTGCAAGCCAAAAAGCAGGCTCAAAAGGACGACCAGGTGACACTCAAATGCTGTCTTACAGGCAATGCAGCCAATACGAGTCCACTGGCGCGGTCAGACAAGAAGAAGAGGCGTGTGGTGCCAGCTGACGAGGCCGACGTTGTGCACGGTCGCGGCAAGACGTGAGTTTGTGATGCCGGCACTGCACATTCCAATTTGGGGTTGAGTGCCCCTCGGATGCGTTTTTGCTTCACTTTGATTGGACCAAATCATCGTAGTCGGGTTAAAAAAGTATCAAACATATCCATTGCATCTATCTCGTAAACAAATTGGTGGGGGTATCTTGATTGCAAAACCAAAAAAAGGAATTCTCTACTGCTTCTGACCGTTGATGACGACGTCACAGCCGTGCTCCTTCTGGTGGACGGCTTTGGCCAACATGATGCTCCTCATCCAGTCAATGCGCTGGTCGCGCGACGTGACGAGAAAGTGCTGTGACTTGGGCCCGTCCTTGACGAGGCCCATCAACCTCTGCCTCTCTGCAGCAGGCACCAGGGAAAAGGCAAATGCGGCGTCGTCGATGCTCGAGCTGCCCTTCTTGCCGGTCGCCAGTCGCAGGCTCTTCATGGCAGAGGCCAGCTTGGAGTCGGTGGTGAGGCTGGAGCATGCGATGGTGTACTTGTCCACGTCAATCTGCTCCAATGGGCGTACGTCGTTGGCAGAGTCAGACTTGTGCATGGCCAGCTGTGTGCCTGCGAGACGGAAGTGGTGCTCGTTCCACTCGTGTCGGAGCAGTCGAGCTTTGCGCTTCTTCATCCAGCCAGCCTGAGTGGTGTCGTCACCATAGTCTGCTGCTCTTGAGCCGGGAAGCGCAGGCACCTGATGCTCCTCGGGAACATTCTCTCGCACTGTGGGTAGCTGAAACGAGGGCCGTCGCCATGTGGGGGCGCCCTTGGAGCTCGGTCGCCGCTGCACCGGGGCACGGAACTGCATATTCGGGGGCACTGACTGTGATGCATCTCTGTCGAGCGTCAAGTCAATCGTGGTGACGGGAACGTCAGCTTCCGAGGCAGGAGTGCCAAGTCGAATTGGTGCTGCTGGTTCTACAATCTCACGCCGACTGAAATGTGGCGTTCTCTGCTGTTTTGTAGGAATTGACAGTCTGGGCAGGTCGCGTAGGTTCTCGAGTGGCGTGGTTGGCACCCGCTGTTGCTGCTGCTGCTGGATGGATGGTAGAGGCGGGAACATCTCATAGCGAGGGGACTCGACGAGCGGGGACGGCGGGGTATCATCCGGCACGTTAGTCTGGAGATGCTGAAAGGCGAGGAAATTCTTGACATTTTCCTGCGGGTCGCGCTTGATGACATTGTCCAGAGCACCGGCCTCGAGCTGCCTGAGCTGAGGCAGCTGTCCGGGGCCGAGCAAATCCGACGAAGCAACGACAGATGCAGGGGCCTCGGAGGTTGGCCGGTAGACATTGTCGATGATGCGTTCAGAGGTCTGGGCATTTCCAGGGTTGCCAGCCAGGAAAATGTGGCCGCCCTCAGTAGGACTGATGGTAAGACCGTGCTCCTGGTCTAGAGTCTGAAGCAGGCGCTGCTGCTTGCGCCATTTGGGGCATCGTTCACCGCGAGAGCACTTGTGGGGCTTCGGGATGAGCTGTTCGATGGCGACGATGCTGACAGAGTCTGCAGGTGCGACGGGATCCATACCCTGCGAGGGTTCTCGTCGGCCACGGCGCTGTGCTGTGGAGTGCACGCCCTCTGGCGCTGATATGCAGGGCTGTTGGCTGTCGTCATTGTCCTCAAAGGCCGTGGTTGCAGGGCTGATGGGCCCCTCTTCACGTAGCTGGCCAAGCTCATTCCATATCTGATGTCGCTTGCCAAAGGATGTGATGCCGAGCTCCTTCAGGTCCTCAAACTGCAGAGCCAGAAGCACTTCGCCGTCAATGTCGTTCTCCTCAAACTTTGAGATGATGGCATCTTCAAATCCCGCAGACTGCATCCATGCGGCAACCTGCTGCGAGGTCCAATGTAACAATGGAGTATTGTGAAAGTCGGGAACGTGCTCAAATTCGTCTTGATGGTCAAGAGGAGCGGCGGTATCGAGGGGACGTGGGGTTGCGACATTGTCAAAGGCATCGTCTATGTTTTCAAATTGACTCTCGACATCTTTGGGCAAGATTGGCGACATCTGAAACACAATGTCGTTTGCAGGATCGATGGTGGTGCGGAAGTAGAGATCTGGGCCATTGGGGGCGTATGATACTGAGTTCTGACGCTGGATGCGCACATCAAAGGCATTCTTCTGCTCTACTGCGGGTGTTTGGATGCTGGATGCTGTCGTCTGGCTACGGTCCATGCCCTGTAGCAGAAGCGGGGGTTAGCTGGAGCACAGCCAAGGTCAAGGGCGCACGGGCAACTGACAGAGTCAAAGCTCTCGCGGGGAGAGTCTTCCTCAAACTCGCTGCCACTGTCGTCGGCATCCCAAAGGTCCTCAAAGTCTGTGACTGTGGAGATTGGGCGCATCATGAAGAGCGAGGGAGTATCTTTGCGCTGTCGCATCTGTGCGGCGCCGACAGGCATGCCGTCAGACGCGGGACTGAAGGCCTCCATCTGGGCCGGTATTCAGCAGATGTGATGCAGAGCGGTTCAACTCGACAACCAGTGCACACGGAAAAGAAATGCGACAGCCCAACAAGACGGTCGCAGGGCGCATGGTGAGTTCTGACAGCGGCCTCGAGCAACAGATATACGCACGAACTGCCGAGTACCGCACAATGGAGGGGCGAGGAGAGGGCGCTTCGAGCGGGCATTTCGTTGGCACAATCCCGCCGCAGTCTTTGCATTAGTGTCCTCGGAGGCGCAGAATACAGACTGGCCGCCGTTGCGCCATTCGCTGAGGCCGCCAAAAATGGTGGAAGAGTCCTTCACGCTACGCCCCGAACCCGGCCCAGTCTCAGCACGGCGACAATGGCGAATGGCTGGGCAACGCCTCGAGATGTTCCTCTCAGCACGTCCCATTGGCCCGAGAGCAGCAAGCAATAATCAGGGCACTGGCCAATGGCAGGCTGCATCACAGTGTGCGAGTCCCGATACGTTGCGTTTCCGCGAGAGAATTTGCAGACCGCCTCTGCGTCGTCGTCTTGTGACTCTCGGTTGCCATCGGAGGACGGCAAAGCTGGAATGGGGCACTGTTGCATCTTGCAATCTGTCTTGGGCGCGATGGATTCTGGCAAGTCTCGTGATGGCCATCCGTCTGGGGCCCTTGCATCTCTGCATCTCTCTCACCCTCCATCTCAGCGTCCCCCACACAAGCTCAGACATTTTTCTCCACAAGCGCACGGACAAGAGATGACAAGACACTGCGGAATCGGCATTGCACAGACAGCACATGACTTTTTTTGTTTCCTGTTGGTTTTGCTGGTGGCATGTCGAAGCTACAGTAGCGCAGCCGGGCGCCGCTGCGAGGCCCGAGAGTTGCGCCGTCGAGAGGAATGCACAACATGACAAACGTCGCGCCTATTCCCGTCCGCCAGGCGACTTTACGATGCGAACGATGCCTTCTACAAAAATAAAAAAACTAGGCAAAATATAGGAACACGGCATGTGCAGCCTCGTGGTGGCAGAGGACTCGAGCCTCATTGTGCCTGTCTAAGAATACCAGCCCCCATGCTTGCATGCATATGCACAGCAAGACGTACATTCTGGCAGGGCCAGCACCGTCACACGCGCTAGATGGCGCCATTGCACGGACCAGCCCAGCGGGCAAGAGTGGACAAAGTCAGCCAGCCTCACGACCCCCGTCGCCAATCAATGTCAGTCTGGGGAAAATCGCAATTACTTCTGTCAAGGGGGTGGACAGACGTGGCTGAGGCCGAGACGCCTGTTTTCCTTTTTGGCAAATTTTGGTATGGGACCCTCCCACTCCCTCGCCGTTTTTTTGTTGGTTACACAAATCTGAAAGAAGAGAGAGAGAGAGATATGCTTACTGTGCCGGCAGGAGGAAACAGAGATGCACAAGGGCTGGAGCGAGATGGTGTGGGCGCGTATCGCTGGATTCCCGTTCGTCCTGGCCTCTTCGCGGCACAGCGCTAGCCCTTGCACCAGCACAGGCGTCGCCTCCTCCCCCTTGGCCGCAACAGGGCTAGCCGGGAGCGCCTCCAGTGCTATTCATGGAGCGCCAGGACTGCAGATGGCTCGACCAGTGCCCAATGGGGCGACGCCGCTCCCGCCGCCTGCTTTAGTGTCTCTGTGTCGTCGCACACCCGAAATAGAAACGGCCTCATCTGCATGCCCAGATGCTATAAGACAAGGGCTGTGGCCGTGTGAACGATTCATCTGTCAGCTAAGCAAGTTGCGAGTTGTTTCTTCTTTTTGGTTTTAGTTGTATTTTAATATCAAACGTTTGGGTCGCTGGCCGACTTGAACATCACCATCTTTTTGTTACCCCACTGCCACACATACACACACACACTCTCTGACTTACTCTCTACTTGGCCCCAACTCAAGACATACAAACACACACACACACACACAACACACCATGGCCGACTCAAAGGTAACCAAGAAGTCGACAACTTCAAACACGCCGCACACACGATCTCGCTCTGGCTGTCACACATGCAGACTGCGACGTAAGAAGTGTGACGAGAGCAAGCCCATCTGCCGCGCCTGCAAGCACCTGGGCATCGAGTGTGACTACAAGCGACCCTCGTGGTGGTCTCATCCAGAGCGGAGGAAGCAGCAGAAGGAGATGATCAAGGAGCTCATCAAGCGCACCCAGCAACAGAACCCCCCGAAGAAGTCTCAGCATGCAGCAAATAACGCCATGCTGTCCGGCACGCCCCCCAACCTGCACCACTCGCTGCCTGGTGAGCCTCCCCGTGACGCCTCCGTTGATTCGGGCTTCTCGCCCCAGTTCAGCCTGCACACCCCTCAAGACTTTTTCACAACACCAAACATGCACCAGCCGTCGTGGACGCCCATGAGCCACCCTTTCAGCAGCTTCTCGCCCTACGAGGTCGACATCAAGACGGAGCGACAGATGTTTGTCAACGACGTTCCCACACACAAGGAGTCGACCGTGTCGAGCTTCAGCGGCTACCCCACCCCCATGGTGAGCTCAACGCCCATGACCGATTCTTGGTTCCACGAGGAGCACCTCGAGCACTTTGAGACGCACTTTGAGCAAGCCGTCAACGACACTTCCCCCCTTGGCCTTAACATCTTCGACTTTGCCCACCCTCCCATGAGCCCCGAGCACAAGACCGTCATCCAGGTGGACGAGTGCGACAGGTACCTGCTCGACCACTTCCTGGAGAATGTGGCTGGCCTCATTTTCCCAGTGTTTGACAAGAGCCAGTTTGGCTCGGTGCGGAGCGACATCATCCTGCCAGCGCTCGAGTCCAACAAGTGCTACCAGCACTGCTGCCTCAGCATCGCCGCCATGCACCTCAAGGCTACAGGCCAGGCGCCTGACGCCAAGCGCATCGATGAAGACATCATGCGACATCGCTTTGAGACTGTCTCACAGCTGTGCCAGTCTTTCAGTGACGAGGATGCCGAGCACTCGCGCATGCTCGAGGCTACCCTGAGTCTCATCTTCTTCCAGGCCTCGGTCGCCATTCCAGATGATGGGCTCCTCGACATTCCTTGGCACCAGCACTTTCAGGGTGCCGTCAGCCTGATCGAGAATCTCGGTCTCGCGCAGACTCCCTACGCTGCCGGCGACAACACTACCACGTCAACGAGCCGCTCCTTCAACATGTCTCTTGCGTCCTGGATTGACATTATCGGCTCAACCATGATGGGCCGAGTGCCTGTCTTTGCCCATCTCTACCGGGAGCGTGTTGAGGCCAATGTCCCATCCGGGCTTGCAGAGCTCATGGGCTGCGACGACCGTGTCATGTACCTCATCTCTGAGATTGCATGCCTCGACGCGCTGAGGAGCCAGGGCATGGACACCATCACCCTCTGCAGCCACATCGAAGCTCTCGGCCACAACCTGAGCCTGACGGAGCATGAGCCCGTGGAGGCGCACGGCATCTACACCGAGTCTGGCGCCACGCGGCCCATGGAGCTGAGCAAGACCATCACTACCATCTTCCGCCACGCCGCCCGCATCTACCTGTGCTCGCTGGTGCCTGGCTTCGACCGCAGTGGACCTGCCATTGTGCAGCTGGTTGACCACATCACCGAAATGGTTGCAAACATGCCCGCCGGTGCTGACAACTTCGATCGCTCTCTGGTTTGGCCACTGCTGGTCGCTGGCTCAGCCTCACTCGAGACGTCTGCATTCCGCAAGTTGTTCGCCGAGCGTGTCGAGCAGCTTGGCGTCCTGGCCACTTTCGGCTCCTTTGGTCGCATCCGCGAGTTGCTGGCCGACGTGTGGGCTATCAACGACGAGCTGTCAGCCACCGGTGAGAAGCATGATGTACATTGGCGAGATGTCATGCACCAGAAGGGCTGGGACTTCCTCCTCATCTGAAGGACCACACCAATTATTTTTTCATGATTCTTGTTCTATTCACGACGTCACGAATCCTCTTGTACGACTACGGTGCTTTTTTCCAATACTCTGTTTTAGACCACGATGATACCCAGGTCGGTGTGGTCGCGACCTGTCACTTTGACTGAGCTTGTCTCTATCTCTCTCTCTATCTCCTTTCTTGTCTCTCTCATATAGATGTAGAAGAACAGAACAAAAAAAGCACTTGACATTGAAAAATTTTCTTCCACCCGCAAAGTAAAGTGACCTCGCTTACTGTTGAGTTGGGTTGTTGGATCGGCGCGTCTCTTGCTGTTAAAGGAACCAAGCCGCCAGCCGCTATTTTTAGCACGCCATTCTCCTCGGCGTCGGTCGGGGGGTCGGCCACCGCACCCAGGCACATATGTAGGTTTTTTTTTTCGCTTTTTTGCCCCGTATTCAGCTGCCAGTAACACAGGCCCTGTCTGTGGCGGCGCTCCGGCTAATATGTTTTAGCAGTGAAGGCGGCCAGTAGCGGCGGCGCAGTGGGAGGAGGCGGTGGCGGCGGCGGCGACAAGCACCACGACCACGCACGCACGCACGCACGAACCTTTGACACAAACCGCACCAGTCCGTCGCCCTCGTTGTCTCACTAGCTGCTGCTGCTGCTGCTACTGCTGCTGCATGGGCCATATCATCTCCAATCTGCAACGTTGGTTCCGAGAAAAACCGTTTCACATTTACTGCTGCTGCTGCATCATCATCATCATCATCTTCGTCACTGCTACCAAGCCTCTTTCGTCAGCCTCTCTTTGTCTATCATTAGAACCCTGCCGGCTGCCCTCCAAAGAGCATGCCCTTCTGGTCCTAGATCTGCTGTCATGGCATCATCATTATCCACTGCATCTGCTTCACCACAGCAGCCTGCCCCCCTCGCTGGCTCAACGGCTCTAGCTCGCTTCGAGTATGAGGCAGGCCAGACCAGCAACAGCGCCACAAAGGTGCTCATGGTCGAGTGGGAGGATGGCAAGGACACACTGCACATTGACGGCCAGTGGCACATATCATGGCGAGACCGACACGACGTGATACCGGCTGGCGACTCTACCAGCGACAGCCATCGACTCTACTTTCTGCTCCCTCCTGGGGCCGCCGTGCCCCCTGCCGTTACCCTCAGCTTCGTGCCCTCGGACTCGTCACATCCCACACTCGAGTGGCAGACAAATGCACTGCCGGCAATCTTCCCGCCCGAGCTGGGCGCCACAGCCCGCGAAGCTGGCAAGAAGGGCGTCTTGCACACCCTCTGGGCCAAGAAGCGACTGGCTGTGCTGCAGGCTGAGATTGACGCAGAGTACAAGAACAACTTTGAGGGCATTGGGCTCGAGATGGCCCTGCAGGAGAAGGAATGGATAGAGACAAACTTTGGCGTTTCGGCCAAGAGGACACAGACTGCGCCAGCCACCCACAGCATCCCCACCGCGGGCGAGTTTGCCCTTGAGACAGCCCAGGCGGCTGCGGCGACTCCAGCGAGCCCACGCAGCCCCGGAGGAGGGCCTGGCAGCGGTCGGCTGCTCGAGAAGCTTAAAGGTTTGCGGGTGGGAACAAACGAGCGAGACCTGTCGCCGCCTCCGCATGGCATCGCAACACCTCCACAGACTGCAGACAACTTTAACAACAACCCGCTGTCTCCACAATCTGGAGACATTGCTGTCTCGTCGTTTGCAGCTATCAAAGGCACATCAAGAGGCTTGCCCTCTTCTGCTACTACTGCTGCTGCTGCTGCTGCTGCTCCTCAACGAAGGGTCATGGTGGCGCAAGCTCCTCCCGCAGAGTTGCTGGCACAGCAGGAGCAGGTCAACTTCGGCATGACTTCCCTGGGGGCTGTGGCCGCCGGGAATACGCGCCCAGCTGCCGGCACTCCGGGCGACGAGGACGAGGATGACTTGTTCGCGCTGCCCATGAGCCCGCGTAGTCCGGAAATGGCAAAGAGCCCTTTCTCGTTTGACGCAAAGGACACGGAAAAGTATAGAGAATTAGCCACGCCCCTAGAGACTCGATGAATTTTTTTTTTCCTTTTTGCATCTTGTTATTTTATTCTTATTCTATTCTCGGTGTTTGTAGCATAGTGGGATTGCTGTACATAGCGGGCGTTGAGAGGTATAGGGAGAGACAAGAGAGGCATTTTTTATTGGGCTGCTGGAAGCTACGTTGAATGACAACAACGGTCTAAGCCCGTCAGCAGTAAGAGCTTAGCTTTTCAGTCAGAAAAGCCTTGTTTTTGTGCTGGCACTGCAAGCTAGCTATTACTTGCCCCTTCGGACCTGCCGACAGATATGAGAGACAGGGTGAGAGGGCTAGTAGAGAATCAAATGAAAAAGCCTTCTATCTACTATGGCCCTTATCCTCATGCAGACCTGTCTTTTCATCACGCTGACATGCATCTACAGACCGAAACGATGATGCCAGCACCTTGTTCCTTGGTTCTTCGCTTCTTCGCTTCTTAGCCTCTCCTTCTGCCTATGCTGCTGCGGCCAAATGCGCTAAATGGGGAAAGAAAAAAAGATAATGAGGGATTTTCTGCTGAGAAGTCCTTCAAGCTCTCTACGTGCAACTCTCCTTGAGCTAGAGGCACAACCACCATAAACTAATGCAGCTTCTATCGGCCGAGGGAAGTGTCGTTTCGCTTTTCTCTTTGGGTTTGTGGGGAGGGGGGTCTGGCCATCAGATGCCCAAGAATGGGAATATCAACATGGGAAAGAGAGTTTCCCAGGCAGCATGCCCAATCCTGAATTTCTCTCAGGAGAATTCACCTCCGAGATGGACAGTCTTTCCCGCCTTCTATATATGCAAGTAGACAGCTCTCCTTAGGAGAATTATACTTTGCTCAATCAGAAGGCGGTTGCTCTGGATTGTGATTGGCCCAAGCCGGTACAATAACCATTCAGAGGATCTTTCAAGAATAGAAGTGGATTTGACACTCTAGGAGTTATAATAATAAATTCCGTCTTACTCTTTCACTTCCACGCTGTACCACCTTTCTAAGTGACAAGTAACCTCCGTGGAAGGCCCGTGGAAAGCATGCCAGAAAATTGGACCACGTGACCTACGTCAGCCTAGCCGCCCAGCCGCGCCGCGCCCGTGCGGCTCCTCATGTCAGACGCCGCTCTCTGAGAAAGTCGCAATAACTTCTCTGCCACACCCCAGAACATGGCGGAACTACAATTTGGTGCCAATGAGGAGGAGAATGAGCAGCTGCGCAAGCTCAACGCTGAAGTGGTAAGCATATCCTGTCAAAGTCCCGCACGCCTAGTCTCCAGTGCTCGCGACGCATTGTGCTGACAAGCTCTCGCAACAACACAGCTCGAGGATCCCGACGCGTTCGAGCCCTGGCAGAGGCTCGTGACGGCCGCCGAAGGTCTCGAGGGTGGACTCACGCGCAATTCGTCTCCCCAAGCCATCGCCTCGACGCGCAACATATACGACCGATTTCTGGCAAAGTTTCCTCTCTTCTTCGGCTACTGGAAGAAGTATGCCGACCTCGAGTTCGCCATTGCTGGCACAGAGGCCGCCGAGCTAGTCTATGAGCGCGGTATCGCCAGTATCTCGCCGTCGGTCGACCTGTGGGCCAACTACTGCCAATTCAAAACAGAGACGACCCACGATCCAGATGTAATCCGAGAGTGAGTGCGACACTGTCCTTTCGTACGCAGCAGCAACAGCAGCAGATTACCGGCTGCAGAATCAAAAACAACCTTCTTTTTTTGTCACCCCCTTTTCTAACGTTTTGCGGCTCACTTTCAGCATTGAGAGATGATGTTTTTGCCTGCTCCTCCTACTCCTCCTCGTACTACTACTACTACTATTACTACTTCTACAACTGCCATGATATGACCATTATACCCTCCTTTTCGCCGTAGCGGCATCTCGAGTCGGCTCAGGAGCATACGTCATGTCTCTCCACGACGTCTGCCTTGTTTCTTCTTCTTGTTTTGTTCTATCGTATATACCCCCTTTCCTCCCCCTGACATTCCCTTCTTCTGCCTGCAAAAGTTTCATTGCTGACCGCCAGAGCTCAGACTATTTGAACGAGGAGCAAAATGCGTGGGCCTTGACTTTCTGTCTCATCCCTTCTGGGACAAGTACATTGAGTTTGAGGAGCGCGCCGAGGCTCACGATCGCATCTTTGCCATCCTGGCGCGCGTCGTCCACATACCCATGCACCAGTATGCGCGCTACTTTGAACGGTACCGACAGCTGGCTGCGTCGCGACCCGTCGATGAGCTCGGTTCCCCAGAAGAGGTGGCGCGACTCCGGGCCGAAGCTGAACAAGAGGCTGGACCAAATGCCGAGCAGCTACTGCGATCCAAGCTAGACACGCACTCGTTCGAGGTGTTTCAGCGCTGCCAGACGGAAACCACAAAGCGCTGGACGTACGAGCAAGAGATCAAACGGCCTTACTTCCACGTCACAGACCTCGACGAGGCGCAGCTGAGCAACTGGAGCAAGTACCTCGATTTTGAGGAGAGCGAGGGTGACGTGGGCCGCATCGCCTTTCTCTACGAGCGTTGTCTGATTGCAGCCGCCTACTACGACGACTTCTGGCTACGCTACGCCCGATGGATGTTGGGTCAGCCGGACAAGACGGAAGAGGTGCGCAACATCTACCAGCGTGCCAGTTGCATCTACGCCCCTATTGCTCGGCCCACGGTACGTCTGCAGTGGGCTCTTTTTGAAGAGATGAGTGGCCGAGTGGACGTAGCACAGGCTATCTACGAAGGTATGCTCGAAACGCTCCCGGGAGATGCCGACATTGTTGTCGCCTGGGCCAGCTCGGTACGGCGACAGAGTGGAGTCGATGCCGCCGCTTCGATTTTCAAAGCGCAGGCCGAGGTGGCCAGTACAGAACAGACGAGAGCGGCGCTGGTATGTGAATGGGCACGTTTGCTGTGGAAGATCAAAGGTGCTCCAGCAGAGGCGCGGCAACTGCTGCAGACCCATAAGATGTCCTTTTCGAGCAGTAACATCTTCTGGAAGAGCTACCTGCTATTTGAAATTGAACAACTTCCTGGTGGCGAGCAAGACACCTTGGTTCGCGGCGTATTTGACGAGGCCAAGCAAGCGCCGCTCGACAAGGACGCGCGTAAGGAGCTTTCGCAGATCTACATGACGTACCTTATAGAGCGAGGAGGCAAGGACTCTGCCAAGGAGTACATGGCGCTGGATCGAAGTATCCATAGCGGATGAACTGGTTTCTACAGGAATTTTACTGGCCAAGGCTGGCTGACCTGTCATGGTATTGCTCACATTCTCTGCTGTGCACTGCTTCATGCACATGAATTAGAGCAGAGAGTTGGGCACATACAGAATTTGGCTATTGCCAGCGGATAATCTGTCGAGGACTTCATTGCTGAGATAATGAGCGGCGGGCTAAGGGCAAAGCGCTTCGAGGACAGCAAAGTAATGCGTGGAGTGTAAAAGGGCCAGGGAAAAAAAGAGGAGCGCGACGATGTGTTATACCCATTTGGAAATACAAAGAATAATGGTACTCATACCTGTCTTTCTCTCACCCTCTCGTCTTGGTATTGCCATTTGGACACAGCTGGTCATGGTCTATGTGAGTGTCGCTTATTTGCCCCTCTGTTTCCCAGAAGACCGCCTCTCTATCATCAAACCCCTTTGCCATTTTGAAATGTGACACGCCCTCATGAGCGCTATAACTAGGATTACCGGCAAGTGTACAGTCAGGGGAGTTTACCAATGTACAAGTGAGCACTGTCCAGAATTTGAGCACAGGCACAATTACATTCTATCGAAGCCGAGCGCATCACCCTCACCAAAAAGCCATGACACGAACCTCGATACTTTCGCGAGGTTCGTTGCCTTCAGCAGAGCCAATCCCAGAGCTGCCGTGCCATGGAGCGGCTGCTTCCTGCGTGTCACGGCCTAGCGACGCGCTGTCGAACTGCTTGATGAAGAGAACCTCTTCTGGCTCTTGATGTGAGATATAGTAGCATTGGATCGAGTCACTATCGCTGCCGTCCTCAATCTCTGGCGGCTCTTCTGAACCAACGCCCCACATGGCGAATTCTTTTAGAAAATCTCCACCGAGCGCCGCAGAGCCTTTGACTTTGTTCGAGTAAGGCCAATGCACCAACTCGCCTGGAGTTTGAGATTGCTCCTTTCTCGGCACCAGAGTGATAGGATCGCGCTGCACCTTCTTAAGTGGCTTCCAGATGCTGCAGGCTGCGTACCGAGATCCAGTTTCATCCCAGTTATACATCTGGTAGATGATGTCGTTGGCTTTTTGCTCGTGGTTTCATCTTGGATAATGCTGCCCATTTGGTCCTCATAAGCAATGACGCCGCTTTGAGTAGCGGTATCGAAGAGACTTTGATCATGTTGGCGGATCATTTGCTGAGCCCCGAGTGCAGTAAAGTCCATATGGAGGCTCCGAATGGGCTTTGCTAGCTTTAGATCGCGCTGCGAAGCAAGTTTATGTGGTTGATCGCTTGAGTTGGTGATGCCCTGGGCGACAGCATCTTTGACCAGCCCTACTCCGGTCGGCAATTTGAATTCTTCTGGCGCAGGTTTGCCCTGTCGTAGGACGTAGCCGATCAAGTAGACGCTTCTAGCACCAATCATGTGCTGTGTCAGCTGCTTGATTTCAGGAATATAGATATCGTTCAGGTCTTGCTCAGCTGATAGCAATAAGCTGAATCTGATGTATTTTTGGCCAAGAAGGCAGGCTGTGGATATGCTGGTTCGTCAGTCATGTCTCGAGAAATCGCCAATCAAGCATTTCCAAGTCGAGGCAGGCAAGCGTCAAAGGAATTGTGTCACGACTACCTCCTTTGCCCTGCATGATGAGAAAGGTGGCCTACACCGAACCGTGGTCAGCCTTTCGCGCCTGCTGATCGCATGTGAAATACCTCGAAACGTCCTGCAGAGACACTTTGTGCCCACGTCTTGAAGCAATTGGTCCGCTCCGAGACCCGTCCTCGTCAAGTTATCCAACTCAGTTCCCACCCTCCGTTCTTCACTGAAGTCTTTACTCTGTAGCCACAATAAGTGTCTTCTCTCTCTTGGAGAAGCAATGTGGGTAACAGGCTTGGATGGAATCGTATCTGCGATTGGTAATTTCTTTGCTTCTTACTACTGCGGCCGTCACGGTGCGCCTCATAGCTTATTTTGGTGCTGACGACGCAATGGTATTCTCAGCGTGGGGATGTCTCCTACGATTCTTTGTAACGCTGCTATTGAATTCAGATTAACAGCTTGGATTTCTTGGCACGTCGGCATCCATGATATTTGGTAAAGAATTCATAGTGACTACAGCAACCCTGACACTGCCCAATCTGACAAGGAGGAAATGCAGGAATGGCACATGGCTTCGTCGGCTTTCCAAAACCCCAGTCCAAGGCTGTGGTGAATGCTACTCACCCCATAATGGAGACAGCTTATATTGGACTTGATGCTCTGATGGTTTGCACCTCTGGCAACATGGAACTGAGTGCTCTCTTCTTATGCCGTCGAATATTTGTCCCGAAATTAAGCCTCGGATGTATTCAGCTATATTATCATAGTTGTCATTGCTGCTGCAGTCCCGTTGACAATCACCTTTTTGGTGCTGTGCTTCAACCTTTGCCGCTACCATAGCATAGCCTGGCAAATTTAACCAGAAATCTTTGCACATTGTATATGAAGTTCCCCTTCCAGCAAGCTCTTGCAATCTCCGAATTGACTCTTAACACACTTGTCATGAGTTTAGCGTTGCCCAAGGTAAGCCTCTTTTCTGATGGTCCCTCTGCACATAAGAGAGTCCACCACTGTCACTGCAACAAACTCAGCTCCTGAGAATGGCACTCAAACTCATGTTTCCCGCGTCAAGGGCTGAAATATTTACGGCATGGTCAATTTAGAGTAACCTAGTCTGGTCTCTCAGCATCAGTTGTAGGCGCCAATACCCTGTTGCGTATGACGTACGGGTGAAAGATTTCATGCCCGTATCTCTATGCTTGGAAACGTCATTACAATCTTGCTCGTCGCATTTCGTGTCTGCTACTTTCTGCAAGGCACATTACTGCTTCCTACCATGTATACCCCTGTGGACAGCTCTTTCTTATGACACAATTTATATGAAAATATGCGCACTACTCTGTGAGGCTTATAACATATTCCGTGTACTGTCAATTGATATGCAGCTAGCTATGCATGCAAATGATACGATACAGGATGAAAGATGTAGTATGTGATGTTGTCGTGATGATGAGCACCCTGTTGAGGCACACGCAGAAAAAATCAGATACGCGAATTTTTTGATTTAAAAGGGTGCAGAACATAGGGGAGAAAATGAAGCAAACACCTAATATGGAAATGTCTTAGCTTAGTCAGCAGTATGTATATTTTCATTTGTGGATAACATGTCGCTAGGGAACACGTCACGTGCAGTCCAATGTCTCAAATGCATTATATTTAAAGAAGTGGACTTTTAACCTTGACTTATTGTCTCAAATGAATGCAGAATAAAATTGTTTCAGTCATGTCATTTGCCTAAATCAATCAGATGACACAATTAATTTAAATTTGTAGGTATGCGATGGAAGCTTTGCTTACGCAGGGTGATGGGTAGATATTAGCAAGCCACTTTGATTGAAGACAAAAGCGCCAGTAACTCAAAACTTCTTTTGAAGACTGAAGGGAGAGCTAGACTTTGGTTTTACTACGAATCGATCGATGAGAATGTAGAAGGCATACGCTATAAATTGAGCTAAGATACTAAAAGGGAGCTGCTGCATCCTTCTCAGGGCAGCTGAATACTGCATGAAAAGACTGCTTGGTGCAACTGCTCGAAAAGATATGTAGGACAGCGCGTTCTAAATAATTACCCTTTCCCCGTCCCCCATCTATCCAGCCTCATACCTAACGACAGACTTAAACTTGAGATGTAGAACACAGGGTAGCGGTGTACACGCAGGTATGCAAATCATTGCATAAGAGGCAGCTTGCACGCAAGTGCAGGTGCTGCAGAAAGAAGCGAAACGCTACACCCGAAGAGCGAGCGTCTAGACCCTACGCGGAAAATCGCCCACTCGCGAAATACAATACTTTTAGATGTGTATTCGCTACAATCGAGATTTGGCTGAAGAGAATGAGGGGAAGTCGTCTGTCGCAGCCATGGAAATAAAATTTGCTCTTTTCTTAATCCCGGCCAAGACGTCGTCGTTGCAATTTCTGGGCTTACGGTCCAACCAAAAACTGTCCGAAGCGCTTACAATTTCCTGATTTCCAGAGAATCTGAGAGAATCTGAAACAGAGCGTCCAAGATTCCAGAAAGGCAACGGCCACGAACAGCCAGGAGCGATGAAGATATTTACTCAGGCCCGACGTCACCTGGAAACGTAAAAGAACGAGAAAACGCCATCTCCCGAAAGGAAGAGTCGCGCGCCGCCTCTCACTGGTCCACGCTTGTCCAGCCGTGAGATTTGATTTGTCGCTTGCCTTTGCTTCATTCGGGCCAGTGCGGGTCCATGGATGGCCACCAGGGAGAAACCAAGTCTGCTGGCATTGCTCCTCCTCTTCTGTACTCGAAATTGAACCCCGCAAAAGCGTTTTCTTTTCTTGCTACATGATCGAGCACAGTCCTCTTCTCCGTCTCTTCAGTCTTGGATGAGAGCAGACAGAGACGAGCCGCCCTAATGTCGCGCACAGCCTGCTTCACCATGAGTGCGCACGATGAGCCTGTGGTGGCGACCAACTCATCCTCGACCACCGCGCTCAACCGCGAGCGACCGTCGGTGCGCCAACGACGTCGCCACTCATCCTACCAACCACAGTCCTGGTCCGCTGAGAGCGATAACATACAGTTGATGGTCGACCACTTCCTGCAGGAGCTCAGCCGAAGACTGGACTTTGTCGAGACTTACGGACATCTGACGCTCGACAGTGGCATTGAGCGTGCCTACGACACCCTGCAGCATGTCCGCGACGCCTGCAGTCATGTTTCCGACGAGGTCATTGGCGCTGGGCGCCGGAGAGCAAAGGTCCTGGTCGACACTCTGGACGATCACTACAAAGGGGCGCTGGCCAAGAAGGAGTCGCTGGAGGTGCGAGCTGCAGACGGCATCAAGTTCATGGAGAGTCTCCTCAACGACTTCGAGACAAGAGCCTATGCTCTGCGAGATTCTCGTTTAAATGCAGCTAGCGAGTTCATCGACGAAGGTTGGCGGCGTGCTGAGAAGAGCATGGCATCTGCGCGTGAGGCTGTGGACGAAGGTCTGGAAAAGGCTCGTCGTGCCAAAGAATCTTTACGACAGAGCATCGATGCCGCTGTCAAACGAGCGCGCGAAAACGGTCTGATCAAGTACGAAGACTTGCCCGACCCATGGCGTGTCAACCCTCACATCTTGCGTGGTTATCGCTTCTCAGAGACCAAGCTAGAGTGCGTGCGGAGCGCCCTCGGACTCTCCAACGAGACCGTCAACATATGGTCTCACGCGATTGGGCTGCTGGTGGTCTTGTCCATTGCCTTTTACTTTTATCCGGCTTCACCAATCTTCTCACAGGCTAGCAGCGCCGACATTGTGATTGCCGGTGTCTTCTTCGCCGCCGCGGCAAAATGTCTAGTCTGCAGCACAATGTGGCACACCATGAGCTGCATCTCGGAGCAGCGCCTCATGGAGCGGTTTGCCTGCGTAGACTACACCGGCATCTCGCTGCTCATCGCGACAAGCATCATGACGACAGAATACACAGCCTTTTACTGCGAGCCCATCTCCCGCTGGACCTACATGGTGCTGACGCTGCTGCTGGGCATTGGCGGAACCATCCTGCCGTGGAATCCGACCTTCAACCGCATCGACATGGCCTGGCTGCGTGTCGGCTTCTTCTGCTCACTAGCAATGACAGGCTTTGTGCCAATCTTCCAGATTGCTCTGACGCGCGGCTTGCGCTGGGCCGTCGTCTTCTACGCGCCAATCATGAAGAGCATACTCGTCTACTTTGCCGGCGCTGTGCTGTACGCCAGCAAGACGCCCGAACGCTGGTTCCCTGGCATGTTCGATTATGCGGGAGGCAGCCACAACATCTGGCACATTGCGGTGCTTGGTGGCATCTTATTTCACTACAGCGCCATGCAGGACTTTTTTCACCACGCATTTCAGCGAGCCAACGAGGCCAGCTGCTCCGTCTACTGAGCTGTTTTCTTCCTTTCAGCACCCCTGCATGAGCATTTTTGGAGCAGCAGAAAAGTACTTGGGGTCTTGGGTTTCTTGTACTTGGCAAAGGAGTTTGGGTTGGGTTTCTTCTTTTTCAATGCATACAAGCTGGCGAAACATCTTGAGAGGAAAGCGGTGATAAAGGGCATGTTGTTGGACTGGTTGCAGACATGGCGTGGCACGGAGGTCCTTCCTTGAGCCTTTTGAAATGAATTTCTGGGAGGAAAATATACATAAAAACATGTACATGTCACCTCAAAGGGGAATCAGAATCGAATTGATCAGATGTCTTGGGCTACTAGTCCGTGGCTGGTAGATGAAAGACGCATACGAGAAACAAGAGTCAAACGAGAGCTGTGAATTACCAAATCAATAGTCGACTTTTTTTGGTCGCTGCTCCTCTGTCATGTTTCAGACAGGCAACGTGGGTAGAAACACAAGACATCGATGAAATAAAGGAGAGGCTTTGCCCTGAGGGCCAGAATAGAGAAAGGGAAGAGGGGCTGTGAGAAGCTCTTTCGACTAGTTAGCTTTGCGACGACCCAACTGACAACTACCCAAACCACACCCCAACTCTCTGCTCCTCCACACCTTTCACTCTTCGGGTTGCTCTCACTGTCCACACCAACTGCAGAAGTCTCCTTCCAGTTCTCGTTTCAATCCCAGCCAGCTATACCCAAAAAAAAAGCATACCCTCCACCAAAAACCATGGCAAAGGGTGGCCCGTTTGCGACGTTCCTCATTATCGGGCGTATGTCTTGGTCTCGTCCTGCTCTCCACTATCGTCCTGTGATATTGATCACTCCCTGTCTCCCTCTCCGTCTTAAATATACGCTCTCCTCTTTTGCTTGTCTATAAGACGTCATGGCCACTAACAAGATCCTCCTCATATAGCAACATGCTTCTTCCTCGGCATCCTCTTCGCCTCGTTCCCGTACGACTACTATGTGCTGTGGGCGCGCCCACCGCAGCCACAGCCCGAGGGCCACGCGTTTGAGCTGACTGCTGCCGCTGCTGGTCCTGCGGCTGCTGCTGCGGCCGTCGCAGCATCTGCTGCAGCAAACGAGGCGGCTGCTCGGGCCATTGAGCCATACCTGGCGCGCCTCGAGTCGCATCTGCGCTTCCTGGCCGCCTCTCCACCCATCATCTCGCGCGTGCTGCACATCACCATTGGCTTGGGGCTAGTCGGCATCATTAGCAAGCTGTACCGGCCGTCTGAGGCCAACATGCTGTTCGATGGCGCAACGCTGGTCCTCTACATGTGCGGCATCACCGTCTACATTGCCAACATTGCAAAGGGCGTGCGCGCCGTGGCCGATGGAATTTATGCCGAGACCGCGGCGTCGCTCGAGGCAAAGGGCGTCAAGATTGCGCCCGCTGCACCTCCGACTACTTCAACTCAGATTGTGGGCGGCGAGGGCGACCTAATGACGCGCGCAGATACTTTGAAAGTGCTAGCCGCCAGCAACACGATCTTAGCCCTCGTGCTGGTGGGTGTGCTAGTGCTGCAGGCGGGCCAGTGGTACGCCCAAAAAAAAGAGCGGCAGGAGCTTGAGGAGATGGACCGGGTAGCGCGCGAGCAAAAGGCCGGTGGCGGCAGCGCAGAGAGTAAAAAGGCGCGGTGATAGGTGGATGAGTGTGTTTCAAGTTTGTTGTGTTGTACATTTGTGAGGTTTTGGAGACAAGGGAAAGGCGGCGACGGCGAAATGAGAGCGAGGAGTAGGGCGGCAAGGAGAAAGCGTCAAAAAGACAAGATACACTGACACAGAAGATTATACACCATATGAGCCAAAATGCATAACCTTGGCAAAAGCAACGCTGCAAAAGACGATCAAAGACGAGCCATGCTACGCTTTGGTAAAGGCTACCTTTTGTTTCTACTTGTCGTCAAGAGACAAGAACAGTCTCTGCGGATATGGGCGGCTTTTCGGATTCCCATCATCTACCATTTGTCTCTTGTTCCCCTTTTTTTCGGGGTTGTTCATCTGGATGATGATGGATGATATGCCTCTCTACTTGTTTGCGTGCTTTCCCTTTCTTCTGCCTCATTAGAACCCTTTACCTAAAGTCTCTATACTCTGTGTTTCTCTTTGTGGCATCAGTGCATCCAATTTTCTTCCCTCCCTTTTATATTCGTCGACATTGGCCCTTGATCCCTTTTTCCCCATTCCTTTGCCCATTGTCACCTGTTTCCCATGCCCGTCATCATCGTTTGATCCGTCGTCGTCACCCTTTTTGCCCATTTGGCCCCCCAAAAGTTCCTATCTTCCTTTTTTTATTAAAATTTTCCCCCAACAGGTATAATGAAGAACAGAAATGCCTCTCATTGCCCACTGCCGCCATTACCACCGCCTCCTCCAGTGGCCATGGATCCCTTGCTCAGGCGCGACGCCGCCGCCCCATAGAAGCCGCCAGCCGAGGTGCGCTTGACGAGCTTGTCGCGAGCCCGGCGATCAGGCAGCTCTTGGGACTGCTGAGTCGGCAGCGAAGTAACACCCCCATCAGGGGCAACAGCAGCTATGGTTGAGGCTGTCGATGAGGCGATAGAAGAGGCACCGGCAGGACCGGCTGACCGAGGTGCGAGGTGCAGCCCAGCCTTTTGCGCCTCCTTGAATTCAAGGTAGCGCACCGCATCCGTAGAAAGTGGGATGGGCGCGGTGTTGCGGTCCGGCACTTGCGCGCCATTCTGTATAAGCAGCTCAGCAATTGGAAAAGCCTTGCGCTCTGCACCCGTCGACAGCTGGGGAGTGGAAAGGTGCGCCGACGATAAGGCTGGTGAAGCCGACCCGGAGCCTGGCGCGGCTGGGTCTGCTGCAGCAAGGGCCAGGAAGACAGAATGGGTGCCCCGTGAGCGGTCTGCGACATTGGGGTCGGCCGACTGGGCAAGAGCGTTCAGGACGTGCTGGATATCATTGCGCTTGATGGACATGAGCAGTGCGTCGTCCACCGCTGATGACGATGCCGTACCAGTTGCGCTTGCGGGCATATCAACATAGGCCTTCTCGACGTACTTGCGCGTAATGAAAGCCAGGCGCTGGTCACGCGGCGATTTGACAGTTGGCTTGGTGGTCTGGTCCAGCTTGGCCTCCCAGACCATATTGCTCACCCTGTTGCCTACGGCCAGGAGGATTTCGACAATGTCCTGCGTAAACGAAGTCGTGTCGAGCGTCAGCGATCGGATCTTGGAGATGTGGGTGCCCAGCGAGCGGTGCATGCCGGAGCATTCGATGCAAACGACGATACCGAGATTGATCGAAACCCATTCCACACGTGCATCAGTGCCACAGTCGGCGCACCACTTGTTGCCCGCATCAACAGCTTGTATGGTCTGCAGCAGCTTGGCCAGGCGCTCTTCGCTGTGCTCGCGAGGGGCTGACGGCGGCCTGTCACCGACAGTGGCGTGCCTGTGGACATGCTTGTTCCCAAGATAGGCATTTGATGATGAAGAACGGTGTCCATGGTAAGAGGAACTCTTGCCAAATAGGTCTCTGGCCATCTTGCCATCACTGCGACCTGAACTGGACCGCGTGACGGGCACAGATCCACGCCCACCCTCAAAAGCACTCTGCAGGGCGTTATTGATGGCTTGTATCCAGCTGCGCATGTCGTCTTCGCCTGTTGCCTGATATACACGAGTAAAGTTGGGTGTGATGACTTCAAAGCAGAAACGCCGCTCGGCAGATCGCGCCTCGCGCACTGAAGCCATGCGCAGATCGATGGGCTCCATATGCGGCTCGAGATTCTGCTTCCAATTGACATATTCTGACAATTTGCCTTGGTCCAAGACAATCCAGAATTTGTGCCATTGTTGCTTGCTCAAGCCTCTAGGGTCCACAGAGCTGTGCGCGCCAGGCCGGCTCAGCGACCACAGCAGGCCTTCCTTCTTGATGGCCTGTGTGGTTTCCGATGACTCGTACGACTGATGTAGCTCAGATTTGCGAGACTCTCGCGTGCTCGCCGGCGAGCTCGTGAGCGTTGCAGGCTGCGACTGCGGAGGGAGTGGCAATGTCATGGGCTCGTTTGGTATGCTTCGAAGAGGAGGAGACTTGGGGCCCTCGTAGCGCGAGGAGATGCTCGCAGACTGCACAGAGGTGCCCGTCTCCGTCTCAGGCCTGCTTCCGTTGGTCAAGGCATTGTCGGGCTCGGCGTAAACCTTGTCGCCCTTCTCCAAGGCTCTGCGCTTCTCTTCACGGCCGGTCCGCATGAGTTGGTACTCCTTGTCGACCTCGTTGACCTCGATGCACAGAGCGTTGAGCGCTGGCATCATCTCTTCGATCCTCTTGCTCGTGGCCAAGTAGCCCTTGGCTTGAGCGTCAGCGTACCGTGTAAGGTGCGATAGAACTTCTTGGTCCTTGCGGCCACCGTGCAGGTCCTGCATGAAAGAAGAGTAGTCAAAACGCTTAAGCTCAAATGTCTTGCGCTTGTTCTGATACTTGTCGTCTTGTTCGACCTTGTGCTTTTCCTTCAGCGAGCTTGACCGCTGGCCCAGGTAGCGGCTGACGTAGGCGTAGTAGTCTTTGCTTTCCTTCTCAAACGACTCCTTCTTGGTCTCGACCTGCTTGATGTCATTACGGTAGATTTTTGCCAGTGGATCGATGATGTGGCTCTGCAGCAACTCCACGTTCTTCTCCTCGTAGCGCAGAATCTCAGCGGCAATCTTCTCAAAATAGTTGTCGAGCGCCGGCTGGACAGCGTTGGCGTTGGACGTCGACGCTTCTCGCAGAGACTTTGTGAAGTTCGCAAGCGCCTGGTTGCTGACGGCCTGAGCATCTTTTGCAACCTTTGCACGTTCCAGCACACTCTTCATGCGCAACTTCATGCTACCGGTCCTGCCCTCAAGCTGCTTCATAGTAGACCGAAAGACGGGGCCGTCGTCGACGACGCTCATGTCTTCTCCAGACCTTTGCGCCATGTAATCAACCTTGACTGAACTGTTGACGCTTGTCGACAGTGGCGATAGTGCGGGCTCCAGGATAGCTTCGTTCTCTGGAATTGCTTGAATAGCAGGCGAAGAAGGTTCGCGGACATCCTTTGCGCTCATGTCCGTGTCGGAGTCGCTCATGCGCGAATCAATGGATTGTGAAGACGCGACACGAGGTCGAACAATGCCGGGAGCTTCCAGTTTCGGCGACAGGAAACGTGGCTGTGATAGCATTCGTGTTGTGTCTGGAGGGGCCTATCAGTTTTCTCTCTTCAGACACATGAAAGGCTCTTGACATACTGTGGACCCAAAAGGAAAAGGTGACGAGCGTGTTGAGACGGTGAGCACGCTGGTCGTACTCGACAAACTATCTCTGGTTGTTAACGACAGGATTTCGACGTGACTGCCGGACTGACTCACGCTGCAGGCATTTCTCCACCCACCGCCCTTGTCCTCGTCCTTCCTCGGCGGCCGCCACTTCCAAGACCACTCAAACTGCTCTATCGGACGGCCACCCGTCGAGTAGTCCCCGACCAGATCGACATTGGGGTTTCTGTGTATATTAGGATCTGCATTAAACTCGCGGGTGGTGAGGGCATTAAGGTCTTTGGGTGTCGGAGCGAAGATGAAGGTGAGGTTGTTTATAACAGTATCTATCGCAGGCGTAGATGTGCCGGAAGTGGCGTCTAAATTATCTGAAGGGGCGGGGGTCTGGCGAATGGCAAAGGTAAAATAGAAGAAAAGGTCCTCGTCGTTGCTGAGTTTTAGTAGAAAATTAGGCGCGCCATTGACGCCTTGGGTATCTTGGTCCTGAGCGGCGAGTTAGCAGTGGGGCTTGATTACTTTGGGACACAAGACGAACTTGGATGTATTCGACAATACCCTCGTCATATGCATCTCTCTGGACAGTGTATCGTGTGGCGGGAAAGTTGTTCGGGAATATGTTATACAGGACGCGGTTATGAGCGGTTGTGATTTTGATATTTGTGACGGCGACTGCAGGAAGCCTCAGTAAGTGCATGGCCATGCGGAAATCAAGTGGCACTGGAACATACAGCGATCCTGGTCCCTGAGGAACAGGAGAGATCCATCCTCCTGGCGGCTGGACACGTTGCCCATGATGGCGGGCGCTTGAGCGACTGCTGGTGGTGGTGGTAGTAGTAATCGTGCTCAATTGGCGCTAAGCGCCGCAGCGAGTTTACTGCAAGCAGCCAATGTCGGATCGCTACAAAGAAACCAGACTAGAAATGATCTCTAGAAAGGGAGGGAATTGTGCGAGAAGATTAAAGAGAAGCAGGAGGGGAACAGAGGCACAGAGGGTCGGACGCGCGCGCACAGAAGAGAGATGAGCCACTGATGCAGCCCGGCCAGTGAGGAGGATGGCGGCCGCCGCTAGCAGGCGTTAGTGAGCAGAGGCAAGCATCAGGAGGACCCTCCTGGCTGGATCTCGCAGTGCCCGGCGTCGATAAGATGTGGGCGGGGAAATTCGAAGAATGGTGGCGGCGCGCGGCGCGGATCGAGCGAAACGAGGCGCGGGACGAATGTGTGCGTGGCATGCAAAGAGCAGGTTGTAGAGCATGATTTGAAGTTGTCACAGGAACGTCATGCTGCACAGGAACGTGCTAGTGCTCACAGCGAAACGTTTGAGCGGCGGTCCAGCAGCACCAGCAGCACCAGCACGGCGCCTTTCAGGCAATTGTGGCGCGAGATCTGGTTCGTGTCCGTGGACGAATCTACCGTGTGCTAAGATCGGGTGACTGTGACCAGTCTGTGGCGGCTTGTTCAGAGGCTTAATTAAATTCTGTGCCTTGCAGTGCTTTCTTCTTGATGTGTATTTGCTGCCTGATGTCGGTCTGCTGCCTGGTGTTTAGACTTTGACGCTTCTTGTGATGCCCGGTGTGCGCATGCCTTTGCTAAAATTCAGGCTGATTCGGGAATGAAGGCTGACACTGCTGAGTCTTGCTGCCTGCTGGGAGAGAAATGTGACCGTGGCATGTGGTCCGTGGCTATGCTTGAAACCTTTATATCGTAGTGGGAAGAAGAGGAAGTTGCTTCTTTTCGATTTCTGGACAAGAAATTTAGTTTCAATCTCGGTGTTTCTGGATGAAATTGGATCTACAAGATGCTCAGACTAATGTTGCAGAGATGATTCTGGTAATTAGTTGCTGAAGTTGGACGCGTTCATGAGGGAGAAGAGAGTAGTCAGCGGTACCTCACATGCTGATTTCCTGGCAAACAGGCAGAAATCACCTGGATTATTAAAATTTAAATCCAAAAATAGCACCATTGAGTCAAATATCACTTCCGAATAATCTTATATACTGCTGATACATGGCTCGCGAAGAAAGATGAAACGAAGGACCCATCACGTGACTGCGATTCCTAAAGAGGAAAGTCTGGGGAACCGAGGTCCACAGGTGCCGGTTTGGACCTTTTCTTACTGCTTTTTGGTTTTGATATAGAATACTGGGAAGGGTACGACTTCAACTGAAGTAGACTATAGACCCCTGAAAGCTTCTCCAAATCATACTGCTCGCCTGTCACCGCCCTCCACAGAAAACTCTGAAAATGTCCAATCCAATACCGTCGTTTGACGAGGCCACGCGCGTCCAGCAGGCCTCGTCTCACTCTTACAATGCCGACCTGCGCGACGAGTGGTGCATCGGCTCCGTGCCACATGGCGGCTATGTGACGTCTGTGTTCCAGCGAGTGGCACGCGAGCACTTTGCAACAACACTTGCAAAACAGCAGCAGCCGCACCTGCTGAGTCTGCACCTGGAGTTTGTTCGGCGGACGTCAAGTGGGCCTGCGCTATTCACGGTCGGCGACGTCAAGCTAGGTCGACAGACAAGCACGGTGCATATAACACTCAGCCAGGGCGACCGCATAGAGGTGGTGGCGTACGTGACTCACACAAACCTGACAAAAGAAAAGGGCTTGTCGTTTGACACAAAGTGGAGGCTGCAGCCGGCGCAGTTGCCGGCAGATGCAAAGCTGCTGGACACAGACAGCGACCCGAACTGGACTCTGCAGAAGCACATGCCGTACTCCGACTTTCGCAAGGCCAGCTCGAGGGTCGACTGGATCCTGCCCCGCAATGGCCCGATAAATAATGGAGCGGCGTTTGCAGACGAGTGGCTACGGTTCAACACAGTGGGCAGCGATGGGCGGCGGGAGCGCTTCGACGACATCAGCATTGGTTATCTCAGCGATATGTGGCCACAGCTGGTGGAGCAGCACGTCAATCCGACAGTCTACGACATGTCTGCAAGCCCGGAAGAGGCGGCAAAGTACAAGGGCAAAGGTTCGAGCTTTTGGTTTCCGACGCTGCTGCTGAATCTCGACGTGAAGAAGGCATTGCCGCCGGAGGGTGTAGACTACCTGTTCCTACGAGTGCAGGCCAAGCAGGTACGCAATGGGCGGTACGACATTGAGGTGTTTATATTGGACGAGCAAGGCGACCTTGTAGCACTAAGCCACCATGTGGCATTTGCTTTGTCCGCATCGCGAAACCTGGCGAGCCGGAGCAATAGCGCAAGCAAGATATAACAGGGCCTAGACCGAGGTCAAACAAGCGTACTAGACATTAATATTCTCAGATAACTGTGAGCTAAGATATGCTTCTGTCGAGATGTGTCGTGCGCTGCAGCTAATCCAACTTCTTGCCGTAACGATGTCAACTATAGCAAAAGGGCGGCAGCTCCAACGAGAGCACCGACGGCGCCTGAGCGGCCAAGAGCGTTTGCAGCGCCAGAGCTAGTGGGCGCGGGGGCAGAAGCACCAGCGGCAGTGTTTGAGGATGGCGAGCCGGCCGATGTGACGGCAGGTGCGGCTGCAGTGCCCGACTGGCTACTGTAGAACGTGTCAATCAAGTGTTGCTAATAGCAGGCTGAAGGAAGAAGTCCGCCAAGGGAAAGGAGAGCGCGGAGCATACGTGATAGAGGGCAGAGTGGTTTGTGCGTAGAAGGACTGGTCGGCACTACCAGACAGAGAAATTGACGGGTAATCAGGCTTTGGAAGAGAGAGAACTTACGCTGGCGCAGGGGTTGCTGAAGGACCCGAAGAGCTGGCGCAGGTGGCCGTCTGGGGTGTCATGACGCCTGCTGGGCCGCAGATCTTGTTGGCGTACTGCACGACGGCTGTTTAATCTCGTCAGCTAAAATTCATGCACTTTGTTGCAGACTCGACGGTGAAGGTTCCCGTACTCTCTTGGTCTGCAGGAGAGCAGTTCTTGTAAATGCAGCAAGAAAGGTTGGTCAACAGGTCCATGTTACTGCAGATGCAGTGGTAGTCCAGGTTCTGGCAGCCGCTTTCCGCAACGACATTGTTCAGGCAAGGTTGCTGAGAGGGAGAGGAGATATGGTTAGCATGCGTCGCGGTGGTGATAGGTCTTCATCTTGTAGAGAGGGTCTGCGTATCGCTAAGAGAAATATGAATATATGCAAAGGGTGTTTGGTTTGTGGAGATGATTATGAAGGGTATGTGAAGGGCGTTGCATTCTGCTAAGAGGGTTGATGAAGAGGAAGAAGAGAGAGTATGCATACACCGCACGCTGGGAATGCGCTGAGGTCGGCTTGGGCCATGGCGGTCGAGGCGGCCAGGCCCAGGGAGACGAGGTAGAGAGCTGAGCGCATTGTGGCTTTTGTTGCTAGTGAGGACGTGTTGGACTAATCGATTGAGACGGAAGAGTGTAGAGGATGAGGATGAGGAATGAGAGAGAAGATGAAAAGAGAGAGAGAGCTAAGGTGGAGCCGATAAACACACACGCAAGTGACTCCAACCGAGGCCAAGCCAATGGCAACAGTGTGCAAGTTTGCGCCTGGCGCTTCTCTCTTTGTTCTAAGCAATCTTAATTTCGTACCCTTTCGGGTCTACCTACGACTGTAAAGAGTAGTCTAACCGGCATCTAGTAGTGGAAGAGAAGGAGGACTTGCGATTTGCGGCCAACAGGGGGGAACTCATGTTACCGTTGCAACGGCTACGCCAATGGACAAACATTACGAGCACCATCTCAGCTGCCAAAGAGCACAGGAGGAGGAGCGACTGGCCGGCAGATCAGATTTAGCTTTTCTTCATCCCGCCTGAGCCGCTACCGCCGCAGACCAGGAGAAGGGCTCCCCACAAACGCTATTGGCTCGGGCAAAAGTGGAGGTAGGCTGAATGGAGGAAAGCGTTTGTGGCCTGTATGATTTGCTCTTAGTCGCTATTTATTTTTCCAAGCAACTGCTATATAGTGTTCAAGAGGGGGGTTCCAATTTTGGTGGGGAAATCAAATCGCGAAACGCTTCAGATAGCGCGTGAGCAGATGCGATGCATGGGGGTCAAAGATGCAGAGGCTGATGGTGGACAGCAATCAGCCAGGCGGACGTCGACGCACGCCACCGCCTGCAAACCACAGCAGCGGAGTAGGATCACGGCGTTTTGACTTTTTGGGAGCATCTTTGACAACAGTCACTCCAGGGGGACCGCCTTCGACCACAGCGGCGCCAGCAGGAGGGGCAGGGGGATTGCCAGCGGAGGCGGCGGCGGCAGCAGCAGCACGACCCTTCTTTTTGGTCGCCTTGGGCTGCGCTGGTGGAGCAGGTGCGGGTTCCTCCTTCTTCTTCTCTTCTGGAATAGGCCACATGTGCATGGTGATGGACCAGTCTGGCTTGACCGTCGTATCCCAGACACCTGGGAGGATGATCTCGCCATTGGGCCCGATGAGATCGTAGTGGCCCTCCTGAACGTGCTCCCCAATGACGGCAACGTGCAGAAAGGCTTGTCTGATGAGCTTCTCCATACCCTGCGACAGAGTCAGCTTCGCTTTACGTTCCTAGAAGGGGTTATGGCAAAGGGATGTAGAGAAACAAGACGAAGAGGAAAATTCGGGATTACAGGTAAGGGATGCACTCATATGAAAAGGAAAGGAAAGGACAAAGACAGGAATACAGAGTGAAAAAGAGGGGGGGGGGGGAGAGAGAAAGGGGAAAGAAGGAGAAGAAAATCTTACCTCCCAATTCTTGCACAGAGCCCAGGGAAAGCTGAACTTGCGTCCCACGGCGTCTTTGAACTTGATGGGGGACATGCCCGCATCGTCAGGCGGCTTGAGTTTGGCCGTCTCCTCCTTGGCCGTCTCAGCCGCCTTCTCGGCCTTCTCTTTGGCTTCTTTGGCCTCCTTCATGGCCTTTTCGTGCTCTTCAGTTGCCTTCTTCAGCTTCTCCTCGGCCTCCTTCTCGGCAGCATTCTTGGCCTCGGAGGCGGCCTTCTGCTTGCCCTCCTCAAAGGCCTTCTCTGCCGCTGCCCTGGCCGCCTCCTCTTCAGCCTTTGCCCTCTTCTCTTGCTCGGCCTTCTCGCGCTCAGTCTCCTTGGCGAGACGAGCTGTCTCCATGGCCTTCATCTGCTCCGTCATCTGGTCCGTCATCAGCTTGAGCTTCGCCTCGAAATCCTTGCTGCTGTCCGACTTCTCCGTCGTAGGCGGTGATGCCGGCGCCTGTGGAGGCGGGGGATAGGGGGGGTAGCCGTGGTAAGGGTACTGGGGCATCTGCGCGTATGGCATCATGGCCATCTGCGGAGCCCCGCCGGGGCCAGGTGGGAAGTAGCCCTGTGGGTGCGGCATGCCTGCATACATGGGGGACGTCATGTTGCTGGGATGCTGCTGGTGATGTTGTTGGTGGTATGCGAAGGGATCTTGGCCGCCGTACTGCATCATGGCCTGCGCATGTTGGGCGTGATGTGCCGCTCTAGGCGCTGGCCGGGGTTGTGCATAGTGGTGATCCGATACGACAGACTGAGGGTAGTGTCCTCCAGACTGCCCGTAGTAAGGGTCGTATTCGCCTCGAGGGTAGCCATAGGCAGGCCCCGCCTCTTCGTAGTACTGTTCGTGATCCATGATTTCGGCGTGCCTTAGCGGTGGCCGACGTCTGTGCTGAAATTGGGCTCTGTAGGGAAGATTTTCTCGCTCCCTCTCGCGCTCTCGTCTGGCCCTTCTGCTGGCCTCGGGGCGGCGAGGTGCTCGTTCTCTGGGGAGTTCTGGCGACGGAGCGCTGGGCGGAACTGCACCTCGTGGCGGATGGCCGTGGTAAATTGCCTTGTGAGGGCGGGAATAGTGGGCAACTCCGGCTGCTGGACTGACTCCGCGCGAAGATAGAGTGTCTAGATGTGAAGCCGAGTCTTCTGGAGCGATGGCACGGTCGTTTTCTTCGTCGTCTTCGTGCTCGTCGTCGTCGTCCTCTTCGTCGTCCTCTTCTCCCTGGACAATCTCGGGTGCTGCTCCTTTTTCTTCTTCAGACCCAATGTCTTCCTCTTCTTCCTCTTCCTGCGAATATTCTCCCTCTTGGTCCTCCGTGTGCTCGCTGACGCTGTCGTCCGTGTCAAACAGATCCTGGTTGACGGGAGATGAGGACACGTCGTTGCCCGCCGACACGGAAGAATGCGAAGATGGCGCGATGGATGGTTCGTGGTCCCGTCGAGCTCTTGAAATGTCAATGGTAACGCTTTTGACCCTGCGATGCCGTCAGCGAGGGCGATCCGGAAGAGACAAAGGTGGGCCGGCAAGGGGGCGTGTTGGCTCCTTGTCCGGGGGGCCAGTGCCAACGGCGCCGCACGCGCGCCAATCGATTGTCAATAGCAAGAGGAAGAACTTGGCCCGTTTCGCTCGCCAAGTGAGGGGTAGAGAGAGATGAACAAGAAAAAAAGGCACTCACGACATGGAGAGGGCGCCCTTCAGCAGGCTGGGACGCTCATCTCAGTCGAATGTGGCGGTGTGTGTGTGTGTGTTGTGTGTGTATCCTCAGGCAAAAGGTATAGGATCGTGCGTTCTGGGAGGGGACCAAAGACGTCGCCGTCTCTGTGTGGGTCTGGCGCGGCCCGCCGAATGGCCTCTCGACTCTGGGCTGAAACTCGCGTCTCGCCTCCGTCTATGGTCTTTGTTTTGTCTCCGATGTAGCGCCTTCTTCCGGTGGCGGCTTCTGAGACAGGAGCGACTCTTGGTTGTGTCTCTCTGTCGCTTGCCAAGTGTAACGCGCGACGCGGGTGGGTGATTGAGCCGCTGCTCGCTGCGGCGGGTGGATGGAGGTGGGCAAGAGTTCAAAGAAGACGAGGCCAAGACGGGCGCTTCTTTGAGACTACTGCTGCCACTGCTGCTCTTGCTGATCCTCTGGGTCCGAGTACAGACTCGAGCAGACACAAAATCCTGCTTGTTGACACAGGCAGGAATGCGCAGGCGGGGGAGAAAAATAAAAGTAATAAACAAAGATCGGTATATTTGGGCCACGACGAGATTCCAGTCCGGCGAATGTTCTAGCGCCACCAATTCCTTGTCTGGGCCAGTGGCAGCTTTGATGCGCTGGCGCCCGACCTGGCCTGACGTTGACACACTGCACTCGCACGAAAAATGGTACCGTTGAGTTTGTCCTTGGTTGGCTTTGTGTTTGTGTTTCCGGGGCCTGCCTGGCTGCGTTGCTGGTGCTCGCTGTCTCTCTCTTTCTCTCTCCTCTCAGCCGTCCCTGGCTGTCCACACAAAATTCTTGATACTCATTGATGGGACAGGCAAGAGAACAGGCTGAGGCTGCCTGCTTTGAAACGCCGCGAGTCATTCGTCTTCAGGCACGAACTGCTAGTCCAGCCTGCTTGTTGGGCTGCGCGGCGCTACCACCAGCGCGCCGGCATTACTCAGACGGAAAGAGAGGGGAAAAGCTGCCCAATGTGAATCAGACAAGGAAATCTGTGTCCTGTGTCACTTACGCGAATCGAAGAATTTGCCATGGTCTTGTCTGACAGTCTGTTGATCTGGGCCTCGCCTGGTTCACTATTACGGCCAGCAGAGCTTCTTCACCTGCGCAATCATTGCCATCATCATATTATTGTAACGATTCGGAAGTGCTTCATTAAGTTCATGCTTCAGCCATTCAAATGTGCTTTAAACTCTAAGAATGTAAATATTCTTGACATGGCTTGCCAACTCTAATTCTGCTTCACCACTCAGTCATTCGCCTCCAAGTCCCCCAACGGCACCATGCAGCCATTTGAAAACAATCCTGAAGTGCAAAAGCTTCATGATCTAGCCATCAGAATCTGTTCCAGTGTTAGCCTTTGCTTGCTTGACAACAGCAATGGAAGATAGAAGAGCCCATTTACCTCGCGCAACGCCTGCGGGTCCATGCCCGCCATCTTCTTCGCCTGAATGTACCGGCGCCGCACAGCTTGTCGACTGCCTCCAAATTGGCTTGCAGCTGGCACTGTCGGCGTTGTTGTTGTTGAATCCTTTGTCTTTTGCATTTTGGCAGTCGTTGATGCTGGGGTTGTCGACGGTATGGCCTCTTCTGATGGCTCGCCATCTGCCTCAGACGCCGCGTCTGAGGCTTCCTGTCTCTTTTCCCGCTTATCCAGCTTTCGCTTTCTTCTCTCTTCCCTCCGCTTGCGACGCTCTTCTTTGGATTCAGGTTCTTCTGCCGACGTCTTCTCCTTCTTCTTCCTTTTCTTGCTCTCTTCTTGTTCTGCGGATTTCTTGCTCCTTTTCTTCTCTTTCCTGAAGCGCTTGCTCTCCTTGGCATGATCCTCTGCGCTTTGCTCTGTACTTTCGTCTGCACTTTGCTCTGCTCCTTCCAGCAGCCTTGGAGCAGGCTCAGCCGACTGGGCCAGAGATAATCCCTCTTTTGGCTCTCCCTTCAATCCCCTGCTCTTCTCCACATCGCTTGTAGAAATGTCCTTTTCGATTTTGTCTCCCACCAGGAATCCACCTCGCACGAAGCGGCTTCTGCCGAATCGCTGCTCGGCGTACAGGCGAGCACCAAGGTCAGCCCGCGCCTGCTGCTCCTTTTGCATCTTCTGTTCGTCTTTGCCATTGAGTCTGCCATAGATATCGACCAGCGCCCCTAATCCAAAATTCTCGGCCGTTTCTCCCACCCGCTTTGCGCCAATGCCCAGATTGTCATCCTTGAGCGCGACCCGAATGTGTGAGGCGCTGGCTGCGCTGAAGTGGCTCGACTGTGCAGCCCCCTTGGCGCCCAAAAACGAGCCTGGAGTCCACCCCTGCTGCGCGAGTATTTTGTGTCCGAAGCCTGTCGTGTCTCGGGCCCAAGTCGTGTTGTTCGGGTCGTGCGAGATCTTCTGACGCCTGCCAAACATGTAATTTTTAGCAACTGGTTTACGATTGGAGGAACACAAGAGAGTACGCAGAAGGAGGGTCAGAGTTGCCTTACTTTCTCGCACCTGCAAGCCCCATGCTGCCTGCAGGAAAGCCAATCCTTTAGGAGCGCATGTTATAGAAGACGTGGCGCAGATGGAGAGAAAAAAAAAGAGTGCCAAGCCACTGTCAGCCTGGCGTCTTCTGGCCCCCGAACTCTCGGCCACCAACCAGAGGCTCAGCGGCAATCCCTGAACTCTAATCCACAATTGGGGGCCCCACACGCTGTTTCCTCTTTGTCTCTTTGCTCATTTCTCCTTCTTTGTGGTGTCTCCACCTCTGCAGCCACAAAGCTCCTGACCGAAGCCCCGTCATGAGATTGCGTGAGCCAGCGACCAACTCGGGTCCTGCATCGTCTGGGCTCGACCCTAGCCCCGGAGATCATGTCACCCAAGATGCACATTCTGGCCACAGCCCTACGGATTCTCACTCCAATGACCAGACTGCCGACTTGGAAAAGTCGCTCCGACGCTGGAGTGATGCGGTTAGTTCTGAAAACTAATACAAAGCTTGCGTGAAACCAAGTTGTGCGAAGCAAAGAAAATTGTCCCATTCCGCCATGACATTTCTTTCAGTCGACTTTGGCCAAATCACCCTAGTTCAGCTAATAGTAGCAAGACGCTGACAACAAATGTGACCGCAGAATATCGAAAAGCGCAACAAGAGACGCCTCCAATTCGAGCGCGAAAGGGACCAGCTCGTGCATGACATGCAACAGGATCTGGCACGTCTTCATAGAGAGTTTGCAACCACGCTGTGAGTTGGGCCCAAAAGTTTTAATTATAATTGGCAAAAGGCGCCTGGTTAAACCCCAAATTTGGGCATCAAGCTCTTGTTTGGCCATGCCCCAGAGAATCAGGACAGGCGTCATACCTCGCTTAAGCAGAGCTAATGCCGGCGGGCACGCTGCAGGGCCAATTTACAAAAAACGCAAATCAAGCGCTTGCAGAGACTGCTCCGCCGTCGAGCGCAGCTAGAGAGAGCAACTTGCCACAGCATCGTCTGCCTCAACAGAGCAATCGCCACAGCTGGTCGCGAGCTTCAGGTCGCCCTCGAGGGCAAGGCCCGGGATTTGAACGAGGCAAATTAGCAGTGCCGTGGCCACAAACAGATGGTGCCGCTTAGACCTGTCACCCACCCATCTGCCACACGATGATCCGCGAGTCAAAAACGATTGTGCTTGTCCCTCTGTATCACTCATATTGACGTGAGGCGTTTAGCGAGTTGGCGTTGGGCCCCCGGAAATGTACAGGGCTTCGGCCCCCCTTGGACAACAACCATGGTTGAGCAAAAACATTTCCGCGACGCGAATCTCTGTCTCTCCCTCTCGACTTCGCATTCCCGCAATCTGCATGCACGACCCACCTCCACTTGGCCGAAAATTTTAAATGTCGATCCCACATAAGTCACGAGCGATATCATGGTGTTTGCAATCGGATTGCAGGCCGAATTATGCAGACAACCTCAAAGTCTTCCTGCCCCAGAGATGCTTCCGCAGACGCCACCAGCAGTAATCCCTCCTCGATAATTTGATGCCGTGCCTTAAGCTGCGACATAAATCATCTCTTGCGAATTCGCAGCGGCATCAGCTATGCATTTCATCGTGTGGGCCCTCTTTTTCCGAGGGTGCCCCTTGAACCAATCACGGCGTGTGTAGCAGCAGATTTCATGCAGAGCCTCCCCCAAACTCGATCTAGATGGACTCACCTGCTACTGTCGCTGCTGCTGCCACGGCCTCTGAACATTTTGCAGGCGCCATGACGGGATTCCCAAATCGCCGTGTGCTGCATTCGCCTCGCATGGTGAAAAATTCCAAGCAGCACACAGCCCCCTAAAGTGGCACCACGGCCACTCTGGCATGTGGACGCGCTTTGCTGTCGATCTGGCATCAGTCGTGCAGCTGTACTTCTTCCTTGCATGGCACTGCCGCCACCCATTGGCCCAAGCTGTCGCTTCCTGCTCTGCCCTGCAGTGACGATGAACGAGCCACCGTCTCTAGCTGGCACTTAACCTCGCCTGCCGCCGTCAAAATCTATCGAACAAGGCTCGATTCCTGCTGGCCACTGCGCCCCGTAGCGCGCTGCAAGTGCCTGCAGCAAGCACCACCGGCCACGACGCCGCCTGGGCCGCCGGCAGCCAGCAACAGCGAACAACAGGGCCAACGCAAAAGCGACTCTGGGCCACCTGTCGTCTTGCCTCCCTACTGAACCTCTAAGCCTCCGCCGTCGCCGCCTGTAGCTTTGCCAGTACCGCCGCAAGGACGCGCTTCGTCGCATCAGAGGCTCAATAAGCATTTGCCCGCCCGTTGCTCTCCCCCCTTCCCCAACGACTTTGCCCGCTCCAGCGCAATCCGTGTTGCCTTGTTAAAATTGCACAGCATTTTGCCTCGCACTGCGCGACAAACAGCTCTGGACGCACACGTCCTTGCCGTGGCCGGGCCTGCTGATTTCTGCTCTGCCCACCCTGCGCCTCAAACTTGTCTCATCTGGCTCCATGGTGGCTTTCACTCTTGCTTCATGGCCGACCTCCAGCTCAATCCCGCGCATCTGCTTTCTCTGCCTTTCTGTTGCTTTTGCAGTGCAGGTGCGCGTGTCTTTGCGAGGTCAAGCCTAATCTAACTGCGCCTCCTTGTCTATTAATTTGAAATTCCGAGGCCCACGTCGAGGCTTTGAAACGCTCCTTAATTGTCTCGTGAGCCGGCTTCACGATTCCTACAGACGCATGTCACATGCTGCCTAGTACGCGCCGGTTGTATTAAGAGCCCGTCTCTTCGCTTCTGCCTCCTCACACTCCGGCGCTGTAAGTTGGGCAACAAGGTCTTTCTTTCCTGCCGTTGAAATCTTTGCTGGGACGTGACCTCGATCAACGTGAGCCCAGCAGCTATTTTGGAACTGCAACATCTCTACTGACAAAGTCTGTGGCTTAGAAACGCTTCTTGAACTTTTTTCCTTGACGACCTTGTCACAGGATTCGAGATGGGAGACGGTGACAGACGCCAGCCTCGTCCAGACGATGCCTTTTCAGACCAAGGCCATGCACCTCCAGACCCAACGGCATCTCCTGCCACGGCCATGAGCAGAGCCGAGGGCAGCCACGACGCCATGTTATCTACTCACAATCCTCTGATTGACTCGAGACAGCCACATGGCCATATGTCCTGGCCGCAGTCTCTCCCAAATCGAGGCCAGATTCCTCCAAATGCTCAGAATTTTGGGACTTTTCCCCATGCTTCACCGCCAACCGGTGCGGTTTCGACTTTGTGGCCGCACGCGGCGACAATAACACCAGTTTCCACCATTTCAGGGAGATCGCCAATCCCAAGCGGGCCAATGCTGCCTCCTGAGAGCATGGCCAGACATGAAATTAACCCTGTAGCAATGCCCATATATCCGGGCGTCCCTCCTCCTATGAATGCACCACACCACCCACTTTACCACCCTTATCATCCAGCGCCATTTCCCCCTCGACATCAGCCAATGTTTTCACCTCACACGGCACCTCCATTTTCGAATCAGATTCCGCCCTATCCCACACAGCAGCCCGCGCAGGGATTCGAATACCCCCAGGCGCCGTTGCACTTTGGTGTCAAGAACCGACGTGCAGTGGCGCATCCACCGTTTCGTTCGCCTCCTCCAAGCCACGCTGCGCCAAGTCAGCAATTGAGCCAGACTCGAGGTCCGCCGCGGAAGCCTCGTCAGTCTGGACATGCTCTCTGGGTCGGCAATTTGCCCATGGGCACCACAATCGTCCAGCTTAAAGATCATTTCTCAAGAGACGCGACGGATGATATTGAGAGTGTCAAGCTCATTTCGAAAAGCAACTGTGCATTTGTCAACTACAAGACTCAAGCGTCTTGCAACGCCGCCGTGCAGCGCTTTAACGAGACCAAATTCCTGGCCGTCAGGCTCGTTTGCAGGCTGAGAAAGGCTTCTGCCTCGCACGCAACCGCTTCGTCTCAATCTCCCCCTGGGTCTCAGCCTCCACAATCCAAGGTCGACGCAAAGTTCTTTATTCTGAAGAGCCTGACTGCGCGGGACTTGGAAGAGAGCGTTCAGAACAACATTTGGGCTACACAGACACACAACGAAGACGCGTTGAATGCAGCCTATACGGTAAGAATTTCATTTTTCATGCTCTGTTCTCCTCGACTGGAAAAGCTGGCAATACCAGAAGGCTGATGATTGTTCAGGCGGCAGAGAATGTTTACTTGATCTTCTCAGCCAACAGGTCGGGTGAATACTTTGGCTACGCACGAATGGAGTCTCAAATTCCCGCTCCCGATCTGAATGAGACTGAGCTTTCACGGCGTCTACCCTCTGATTCAACACACCAGCCTGAATCTTCGCCTGGAGAGTCTTCCAGTTCCAGGCCTACCGAAATACTCGATCCTTCCCTACCTTTCAGGCCACAGTACCCCACGCACTACGCCGGCCCGCGCTCAATTCTCACACCGCCAACCGAGTGGGCTCCAAGAGGCCGCATCACAGATGACGTTGCCCGCGAGACAATCTTCTGGGAGGCGGACGAGGCAGACCAGGAGCAGCGTCGAGCAACGCTGCAGCAGCAGGCAACAATCACAGCAGCTGCAGAGGAGGTCCCCCAGCATACTGTTATGACCACTAAACCAAGCAGCGAAAAGGCAGACTCTCCTCCAAGGGAAGAGGCGGCTTCTGAGACTACGACACAGCGATCCAGCCAGCCCGTCATTGCGAATTCATCTATTGAGCAGCCTCCTCCAGCGGCAGAAGTAGATTTAGTCTCGGAATCTGCCGAAACTAATGCCAGTGACCCGTCTCGCGCCCCCGACGCTGCTCAAGAGGTCCAAGAGAGCCCATCAGCATCTCAGAGGACCGTCACCACCGGCTCGAACCCTCAGCATCAGGAATTCCAGCATTCACATGAGCCGCAGCCTCTCGGCAACCCTTTCCGCGTCTCCTGGCAGTCGACACAGCGCGTCCCCTTCTGGCGCACCCGCGGGCTCAAGAACAGCCTCAATGGCAACCGCGAGGTCAAGATTGCCCGCGACGGCACAGAGGTCGAGCCCGGTATTGGTGAGAAGCTGCTGCTCCTCTTTGCCGTCCAAGTGCCGGTTGGCAATGTCTCTTCGCCTCCCGCCGCCGACAACACGTAGCATTTTAAATTTCTCTCTCTACAACAAAAGAAATCCAATTCAAGGCAACAAAAAGGGAAAAGGGCATCTGCACGAGGAATTCACTAGCAAGGGATTCATATATGCTCACGACTTTAAAGCCAAATGTAGAGAATAAAGAGATGGAGTTGGTCAGACACTGCGGTATTAAGCAAGATGCAAACTTGGTGAAGGAGGATAAGGGCAGTTTCTTTTTCTTCTTCTTGGGTAGACTGCGTGTGCGCAGGTGCACACACGGGGCCCTCACAGGCAAGGAAAAATGGATTGCAACAAGGTAGCGATTGGAAATGTGCAGAATTAGAAAAAAAAGTTGGTTGATTAGCCAGAATTATCTAGAGAAAGGGAATGGTGGAGGCTTTGGGGATAGCAATTAAAAGTTCATGTGTTGTTGTTGACAAAGGAGACACTTGATTTTGATGTCTTTTTCTCCGCCCCTTTCTTCTTGTTGTTCTCCTTCCTTCTCCCTTCTCCCTTCTTGAAAACCTCTCGCCAAATTCTTCCTCCTCTTCCACTTCCTCTTCCACTTCCTCTTCCCAATCGAGGGCCCTATGACTCTCGCCTTTTGTCAGGCCCCTCTCCACTTTGTTTTCTCTTTCTCTCAAGGAAAAAATAATTAAGAGACTTCCTCTTTATATACAATATCTTTCCCCTAGCAACACAACAACACCAAACCCTACACCCCAATCGACACGAGAAGAAGACCGAGAAGAAGCGACGACAGCCATCTTTAAAAGGGAATGCCGTTGGTCTGCAGCTGGAACTCGTCGTACACCCACGTGCTTACATTGTCGAGCGACTCGCGCACCATACGCCGCACGTGCTGCGCCGCCTCGCGGTCCGTGCGGTGCTGCGCGAACCGTTGCTTGAAGTGGGCCATTGTCTCTGGCTTGAAGCATGGCAGGCCGCTGTCGAGCATGCAGGCGACAATATGCGACAGCTGCTCCATGTACTGGCGGCTGACCAAGAAGGCCTTAACGCACAGCTCCTCGAACCAGCGGAACGACTGCGTGTCGGTGCCGCCCATGACGGCGACCATTTCTTTTGTCAGCTTGAATGGCGCCCGCTCGAACCGGACCCCACCAGGGGCAATGTCGAAGCAGAAGCCAAAGTCAATGTGCAAAATGTGGCCCTGCTCGTCGAACATAATGTTGCCGTTGTGCCGGTCTTTGAATTGCAGCAGGTAGCTGATGATGCTGTACGCCGCTAGCGACTTGACGAAATTGACGCGCGCCTTTTGGAATGCTGGCGAGTCACGGTTGCCGAAGCGCGACTCGAACCACTCCTTCAATCCGTTCACTGCCTCGCGGCCCAGCATATCGCGTGAGATGCTGTTTGGCAGCACGTCGATGACGCCACAGCCTGGCGCTGTTGCCGTGACGCGGTATGGGAAGACGTAGACCGGCAGACCGACGCTGTGGAAGATGCCTCTGAAAGCCGCAATCATCTGCAAGGCGAGCATATCCTGACGGCAGTCGTCACCGACCTTGAAGATGGCAGACTGCCACACCTCATATGTCTTCTTGCCCTTGTGCACCTCCAGGTCGCCATTTGTCTGCGCAACCTCTGACTCGTCGTCGTCGTCGTCCATGTCGTCAGCGTTATAGTCTCTCTTAATCCGGAACGTCGCCATATAAGGCGCCTTGGCATGACTTTGCAACGGCTTGCCAGACTTGCGGTCGATGCCGATGACGACACCGTCTGGATTACTGGGCAGGTAGACACCGACATCGACCTGAATCTGGCGCAGCTCCTCCTCGATCTTCTGCTTCTTTTCCGGTTTACTCTTCTTGATAAATGGCTTCAACTTGCCCGAGATGCCAGTCACTTGGTCAAAGAAGGCAAATTCGCGCTCGTAGAAGGCCTTGTCTTCCCCAGAGAAGCTCGATACCAGGCGCTCCATGACCTTGTCCAGAGTTGGCTTGACAGGATCCGGGTCTGTTGCATCCTCGTCCTTGTAGGCGTTGGCCTTCATGTTCCAAATAATCTGGTGGGCAAAGAGCTGAGAGAGCTTGCCAGTCTCAACAATGTAACGCTCCACGTAGCCAAGCTCGTCGTAGCGCAACGATTGGACAATCTGCGGCACGTAGAAGAAGGTAACGTCTACTGAGTGGCTTTCCAAAGCTCGGACAGCATACTGGATGATGCTAGGATGGAAGCCATATGCTGGCAGGAACAGCGTGACGGCCGTGATTGGATTGACAGGGGCCCAGAATAGAAGATACTTGAGCTGTGACGAGACATCATGGGGCAGCGATGCACCAAGCATGATTCCCACAGCATCGGGTTCCCCAAGCGCCTGTTCGGGGTATTTGAGCAGAAGTGAGCGCACTTCGCCTGCAACTTGACCAAGTTTGAACCTTGATGCCAGGTGGACAGCTATAGCAGGATTCTCCTGCCAGGCGGTCAAGACCATGCTTGCCATCATAGACTCCGGGTGATCCTTTGCACGCTGCAGCGCGCCAAGCTTTTGGAGAATGTTGGAATGTGCTATCGGGCTCAGCCAGACGGCAAGGCGGAAGCACTCGTTTTCAATCAGAGCAAGTAGAAGTCTTTGCTTGGATTGCAGATGTTTCCACGCTGCCGCAGCTTGGCCCATGCCGACCGAAGATGCCTCTATAGCGTTGGCGACGTCCGTCATGACCTTTGTCTCGGCCTTGACCTGAAGTTTGTTGCCGCCAAATGACCAGCGCGGCGGGTGCCGGAACCACGCGAGGCCGGCTGCAAGCAGTGCATCCTTGAGGCGCCACTTGGCAGACTCCTCCAGCACAGTGCTGGTATCAAGCACTCGCTGGGCGAGCAGAATGATGTGGAAGTGGATTTCTCGGGCCAAGGGGTGGCCTGCAGTATATCTAAGGCCCTCGAGTGTAGTGATCAGGAGGCGAAGGTATGCCCGCTCAACAAGCTGGCTGCTCAAGCGTGCAGCATTGTAGTGACTCGAGAGAAACTGCAGAATACGGTAGTGTGGTGCAATGAGGTCGTGAGAGCGCTGTTGCTGCCTGTTGATGCCCTCGAGATCTGATGGCGCGAATTCCTCCTTCTGATAGAAAGGATCAAGATGCGCCACCTTTTCGCTGAAAAGTCCCAGCTTTCGATGCACGGTTGAGATCCAGTTCTCGATGATTTCAACGAGAACGCGTGACTCCATGCGCGGGTTCTCCTTGATGACGCCCATCCACATGGACAGGCCCAGCTTGATGGTCTGCTTGGTGAAGCTGTAGAATGGCAGGCTCACAAACAGCCGGATAATAGCACTTTGGTCGTGGCGAGACCTGCACAGCAGAGAGGCGGCCTTACGGAGCGCTTCTCGGAGTTCATCCATGGATACCTGCTCGTGCTTGATAAAGCTCGCTTCCAGGTGCTGCAAGCGCGTAGTCATGGCTGCCAACTTTGAACTAGCGCTACCGTGTTGACTGCCCGCATGTGAACGAGCACTCGAGTCTTCGTCGTACCGTCCAGAATCCGTGAATCGATACTCTTGTCGCGTCGTGTATTGCGCCAAAAAGTCAGAGGCACTGTTGGTGTTGAGATTGGGCTGTGTAGCCACGGCCTGTAGACGCTGGTCGGCCTGAGGAATCACTGACCCCATCTCCAGGGCCATCGATCTACCCATAGACAAGTGACCAAACGCTTCGTCATCGCTGTGATCAGACAGATAGGTCTGCAAAAGCCCTTTGACATCTAACGGCGCCGTTTCGACGGCGGTAGAGATCCACGTGCGGGCATAGTTGTACAGCTGAGTCAATGTGGCATTTCGAGCATCGTAGTCGTCAGACAAATTAACACTCGGCAGACCTGGCGAAACTGTGATTTGGTCTCTCCAGTCGTACTCGTTGGTGTCGGCCTCCAGACAGGAGCTCCACGTCAGGGTCAGCAGATCAAGCAGCGCGAAGAGCGAAGTTCTTTGGCAGAGCACAGAGGGAAAGGTGCCAATGATGCGCGAAGCACACCGATAGGCTACCGTCTGGACTCTTTTGATCCTGTGACAGCACATGGCCAGAATCGACGCGAGCTGTTCCGAGAGATATGGCGTCGAGAATTCTTGTTGAAGTCCTTCGACTGTCTTTGCGAGGAACGTGTCAATTGAGGCCATGGCTACAGCCTCCATGCATCTTCCGAGTGCATGACCTTTGCCAATCGGGAGGCCCCTGTCCTCGAGGAAGGGGTCAACAAAGTAGTAGCCGACTTTTGTAATGTCCCCAGTCTCGGCACGCAATGTCTCAATCAGATGCATGGCTTCAAGGAAGACGAGCTCTGCATAGTCGAGACTTCGCAGATCTGACTCGCAGCTGGGGAGCACAGAGAGCAGGCGCCGCTTGCGATCACTCTCATTCTGCGAAGACTTGCCACGCCTCAGTACAATGTTGAGCTCAATGTCACTCTCGATGGTTTCCGCTCGCTCTTCGTCGATCAGTGAGTGCGAATATCTTGCCAGCAACTTCAACTCAGAGAAGTGCTTGTTGGCGATGGCGGAACCTCTACCAAAGCCATGGACAACAATGTTGTACCAGGCGTCACGTTGCAGCATCGGGAAGCTTTCTATATCTTTGATTCCAGGGGTGGTCACATTTGAGGCAACCAGGGTAGCGAGCGGCCTCAGTAAGGTGGCCAACTCGGCGGCCGCCAGCTCGACCTCTGCAGCATTCGGAGCATGTTTGGAGCGCATCTCGCCTTTGCTGATAATGGTCTCCAGGAGGTGCTGCAGGTAGACAGTGTACAGAGGATTACCTCCCTTGAGTGCTTTGCTGAGATGCAATCGCGCTCGCTCAACGACAGTGAGGAGAGTGTAGTCTGCGTCGGCGACACCTTCACGAGCAACACGGTCATAGAAGCGCAATAGCGACACAAAGTCGTTGGCTGCCCCATTTTCGGCCAGAAAGGCCGTCTCCGAGATGATCTTCAGGTCAACTGGCTGGTTGACCTTGCCAACCTTTTGCACAAGCATGGACAGGGCGAGAGCAATGATCTTGTCGTCTCGAAGCCCCCTGGCCACGACGACAACTGCCGTCACAATGGTGTCGGGCACGCTGGAAATTGAAGGCTCGGTCTCTGCCGCCTCAGCTCCTGCATGTCCGTTCATCTTTGGCCGGTCTACACTCGAGACCTTGCTGTCACGGAACAGATTGATTGTTTCGCTCGATGTTTCTCCGTTGGATTCAATGCTTAGAGAATTGCCCAGGCCATAGAGGGTAGTGATGACCGTGTCTTGAGGCAATCTACGAAGCACGTTGAGCAGACTTTCTGCGGCAGACTTGGCGACAGATTTAGGCATGCTCTGTGCCGTGAGGAAGCGAGGAATGGTTCTGCTAAGAGTTGAGGCAAATGCGGCGGACTGCCTAGCTAGTGCACTTTGACAGCCCAGAGCGGTGGAAGCCAACTGAGGATCTGATATTTGGGAAGGATCCGAAAGACACATGTCTAGCGAGGAAAGTAATGCTTCAGGGTCGGCGAGCTTCTCGTTGGCTGCGGAGCAGCAGAGGAAGCTGATGAAACAGCTGGCTTTGACGGAATTTGCAAGTCTTTGCTGCCAGGCCGAGCCAATGTGGAGGTAGTCGGAAGCTTCGTCGAGGCCAGAGAGCTCCTCTGTAGTCACAATAACAATTTTCTCGACGAGCTGTGTGTCTGTTGAAACCAGGGTTGTTGAAGCATTTGCCAGGAACTGCAATATCTCAGTGTCCTTGTGCTCGGGATATGGCTTGACGAGGAGGATGGCGCAGCCTTCCACGAGCTGCATGAAAGCAGCGCGAAGAGACATGGCGCTAAGCGGCTTGCCCTGGGATGCATACTGGCGGACATGGTGTCTCCAGGCTCTCGCACCGGGATCTGTATGTCGAGAGCTGCGAATAGCCGATATCGCAGTCTCAGTGGCAATGAGGAGGCGCTCCTCGAGGATAGCTTGCAGTGTCTCGATGAGCGTCAAGCGCTCCGAGACAGACCAGAAGTGCGCATGCTTTGATGCTGCATTGAGAAAGCCCAGCAACGAGGTCACAAGGGTCGCAAGCGCGTGAAACTCATATCCAGGCGTCTGCCCATCCTTGGCGCCCAGTGTCTCGGTCCTCTGCAGCAGGCCCGAAGCTAGCTTTCCACAAAATGCGAGATATGTGGAGACGACGCTGGAAACATTGTCGCGTACAGATGGGTGCTTGGTGCCGAGGAGTAGGAGAGCGTCGGTCAGAGACGCGGTCAGCGTCTGCCATGGCGATGGACCAATGTCCTGTAGAAATGGCGACGATCGAAATGCCTGATAGCAGCTTTCGACGAGATACGGGGACAGCTGGTCAAGGAGGCTCCGTGCTGTATCGGCCCTTGTTACGCGGTGTGCAGTCTTGCAGAGGGCCAGGAGAATGTCGAGTTCATGGCAGCTCTGGACGCACCGTCAGTCGATGCTGTCTGATTCGCGAAGCGCTGCTCTTACCATAGGAACTCTCCCAGCAGTCGACCAAGGTCCTGCGGTGCCATTGGCGTCTCCATTCGCGGCAGGACGTGGCTTGGGGCATGCCTGGCATAGGCGATCAATGTCGCTTGAATCACATAGTTTTGAGAGCCTGTCGAGCGCCCTGCTCCGCACCGAGGGGCCCATATCGTTGTCGCTGGGATCTCAAGGATAGGTGTCAATATGAAGAGCCAGTAAGGCCGGGAAATTGGAAGCTGATCATCCAGCACACATTAAGGCAGCCAGAAAGTGCTTGTGATGGCATGCGTCGCTCGGCAGGAGTACCGCACGTTAGGCTACCCTTCCCTTGAATATCAATCCACTAGCCTTTGGTGCCCGTCTCGTCATGATTGGCTTGCAAAGACTCTCAATCAAACCCTACGCTCTGTGTGGGAGTTAGTGCATGCTGCGATCTAGTAAATGGATGAGCAGACTCGACGACTATCAATTGCGTATGCGGCGCTGCCAAATGCACAGGATGGTTCTTGCCCAGCAAGCAAGCTGCACGACAACATGCAAGCAATCTTCTCCATGTCAATGATCCCTGCTAATAAATTAGGAACCACAGCGACCTCTATGCCCTGTGACCGATAGACCTTACACCACAGCGATGTGACAGCACGGTGGTGGCGTCGTGGGGCCCCACACCGATTCCTGCGTCCTGCGGGGGCAAATGGTTGACATCCTCGGGCTTGCTTTACCGGCCAGGAAATAGCCGAGCGTGTGCGCGCGCGCAACACGGTGACACCGAGAAAATCCCCAGCAGTCTGGCACACTGCATGTCTACAACTCTCTCTCCCTTCTCCTGCCAAATCCCCGAATCTCTCTGAAACCAGCATAGACACGAGGAGGAACGTGTGGCACGGCTGCCACCATTGAAGCTATCTAAAATGGCCCTCGGTAAGAGCCTTGGTGACTTGGCCAATCAAAGTATACGCCGTTGACGTCTTGTGTGGAAAGCAACCGCTGCAGGAATCGGGGCAGCTGCAGCGTACCTGGAAGGAAAATTCAACGTGCGAAAGGACCTCAACGCCTTGTTCCGTTACACAAACGGTGAAAGGTTATTTGCTAAAGCTCGTATGGTCACATAACCTTGATGTGATGCTTGGCCGCTAACAAGATGACGTCTACTCTTTAGTCGCCAAAAACAGGATATCTCTTTTCTACTGCTTCGAGGAACAAGTTGCACGACTTCCGGACAAGGAAAGATGCCTGTGGTCCCGCAGCGGCGAGTACACATGGCGGGAGACGTATGCACTGTCATGTCAATATGCCGACCTGCTGCTGTCGCTCAATGTTCGACCAAGGGAGCTGGTTGCCTTCTATCTGACAAACAGCCCCGAATTCTGCTTTGCCATGATAGGTACCTGGGCCATTGGAACTGCGCCCGCTCTGATCAACTACAATCTTGCTGGAGACGCGTTGGTGCACTGCCTGAAAATTGCGGGCTCCCGGATCTTGCTGGTTGATGAGGATAGCGAATGTCAGAAGAGGATAGAAGAGGTTCGCAGCCGGCTGGAGACTGAACTGGGCATGACAATCGTGGTGCTGGATGCGGCAGAACAGCGTCGCATCGCTAATCGCCCAGCGAAACGGCCAGAAGACAGTCTTCGCGATGGCATCGTCGCCCCTACCGATCCCTCTATGCTTCTTTACACAAGGTTGGTGTCTAATACCTTTTGGAGGCTGAAGTGTACCCTGACAGAATCTGCAGTGGAACTACAGGTCTTCCCAAAGCCGTTGCATTTGACGTCCATAGAGCGTGGTCTACTAACACCACCAGAAAGGCAGTTGATGCTACCAAGCCCGGCCCCAACGGTGGCGTGTGGTACAACCCCATGCCTCTATATCATGGGACTGGCTGTGCCATGATGCAGATGTGTCTTTGTCTGGGCATCAGCTGTGCCATTGGTAAAAAGTTCCGCTCTTCGACCTTCTGGGACGAGGTGCGCGACAGTGGTTCAACGGCATTTGTCTATGTAGGCGAGACGGCTCGCTATCTGCTTGCCGCGCCGCCTTCACCGCGGGACAAGGACCACAAGCTTCGCTACATGATGGGCAATGGCCTACGTCCAGACGTCTGGGACGAGTTCAAGTCACGCTTCGGTATTGAGATCATCACCGAGTTCTTCAACTCATCAGAAGGCGTCTTTGGACTTGTCAACACCAGCAGAGGTCCGCACACTGCAAAGGCGGTAGGACATCATGGAGGTATCATACGCACCATGCTCCGCAACACGTATGTTCCTGTCGCCGTCGACCCTGATGATAACTCCATACTGCGAGACCCAGAAACTGGCTTTGCCTTCAGACAGCCATATGAAACCGGTGGAGAGATACTGGTGGCTATTACCGATGAGTCGATGTTCAGTGGATATCTCAATGCCAAGGAGGCAACGCAGAAGAAATTTGCACGAGACGTCTTCAAGAAGGGCGACCTGTATTATCGGACTGGTGACTCACTCCGACGTGACGCCGAGGGCAGGTGGTACTTCAACGATCGTTTGGGCGACACATTCCGCTGGAAGAGTGAGAACGTGTCGACAGCCGAGGTGGCAATCACTATTGGTAACTTCCCAGGCGTGGTCGAGGCCAACGTGTTTGGCGTCCTCATTCCAAAGCACGACGGCCGTGCTGGCTGCGCGGCACTTTATATCCCACCCGAGAAGCAGGCCCAGTTCGACTTTGCCGCCTTCCATGCGTACCTGACAAAGGCCCTGCCAAAGTACGCTGTGCCCGTCTTCATCAGACTAGTAGTCGAGATGAAGCCCATGCACAACGGCAAGCAGAGCAAAGTGGAGCTGCGCAAGGAAGGTGTCGACCCAGACGCTATTACCAACGGCCACAGCCCCCAGGACAAGATGATGTGGTCCAGACCAGGAAGCGGCACGTATGTACCGTACACGACAAAGGACTGGGAGACTCTGAACGCGGGCGAGGCCAAGCTGTAGATACGACCGTCCCTTCGAGCGAACATCTCTTTCTGACCACGAATGAAGCATCATGATTTTGTATTTTGCACCGCATCAGAGACGTGTTGTGTAAGATGTGCCAGTGCGAATAAGCAGATGACGGGACCATGTAGCAGGTCTTTCGCTCTTCACAGAACCTCAGATATCAGTCCAAGACTTATCATGCCCCACTCGTCATGCTGAGGAGATACATTAGCTTCTTTACAGTTCAATTATCATGTCAAAACGTACAGTGGCAGCATAGAGGCCGGTAATGGTTGTTCCGGGGTGTACGCTAAGAGTATGTCTTGGATTACTTGGATTCGACTCTCCTGCCTCGACTGAACGGCCGAAGTTGGTAGTGAGCTGCGTCCAGGGAAAGATGGCAAAATGAGTCAGTGATTAACCTCAAGAACCGCCTTATGTCCATAATTACCTTGATTGAAGCTAAAGAGCCATGCACGGCAAAGGTCAAAGTGTTGTCAGTCTCTCCCTCAAGGTGTATAATCCCAACGCATACTTCAGAGATGTATTCGCCATGGGCTCCGTCTATGAGAAAGTTGCTTGTCGCACGCTCTTGGAAACCCTCTCCTCGCCCAAATTGCCGAACTGGAATCGGGGTCTCCTGTCCCTCGTAATGGAACCCGATCCAGTGAATTTCGTTCATAAATATGATAGAAATCATGGTCATTTAACGGAGAAGATCACCGTTGTTACCGCCAAACGAGGTCCAAAACAGGGGACGATACAGGTTCGCTCTTGGAAGTTCCCAAGTGAACGACGCCGTATTGAGGAAAAGATGGCCTTGCGGAATCGTTGGATACCAGATAGCATCGCGCCGTAAAGATCGTTCCGTACGAAACTCTTCCCTCGCCTCAGCAAATTCAGCGCTCAGACTGATAATCTTGAAACCCCAGGTGATCAAGCTGTCAGTTGAGTTGTCGTTGTCTCCAGAAAATTGCTTACATCAAGTTCGACTCTCAAGGCTGTCATAGCGGTCTGCCCACAAAGTCTCTCTGTGACCGGAATATCGCGTGTCTGCCCAATCCACTCCGATCTTACACCGTTCTCCTTGACAATATGTAAAGCATGTATTCCCCTTGAGCCTACTGCAGTAGCAAGTCCCCAAATTGCATTGCATTTTATCCGTATAACCTGCTCTGCGCAAGTATAGCCGACAGTGAAGGAGCCATCGTCTCTAGTTCGAAACTGCATACCAGTCATGAGCTTCGTATCACCAAGAGGGCAAAAGTGGATGCAGACTTCCGTCAGTATGGAGGTTAAGAAGACATTCTGCTGATAAAGGCGCAAAGCTCCATCATAAATCCTTGCTCTGCCATCAGGATCATCTTCCACTTTGCAGGCAATAGTGGTCCACTGTGATGAGGGACTCAATTCCTCGAGGCTTGTTTTACTTGTTAATCGAGTGTCAATTTCTCCAGTAAGTTCTAATCTTGTAACCTTAGCTATCTCTCGCGAGCGTAACCAGAGGCGTTTTCTGTTCTGAACTCCTGGCAAGATAGAATATCGACAGGATGCTTGGAATAGTTCAGTCCAGTTGGGTCTTCAACATCCCAGGCCTCGAATAGATGCTGAAATTCACCTGGCATAAGGAAACGTGACCTCCAAACCGTCTGGCTTGCGATGATGGAATAAAATGCTCTAGATACAGTCCGAATTGACAGTATATCCTTGGTTTCTAGTCGTACAGCTATGCTTTCAATCAACTCTTGAGGCAGCTTTGAGAAAGGATCCTTTTTGTGAGATAAGACGGGCTTAAACTTGAATGGCATCATCCAATTTTTGCGTTCTCTTGTCATTGTTCGGAGAGATGTAAGTTGAGGTATCGTAAGAGGATCAGCCTTGTAGATAAGTTCTTTATCCCCTAGCTCAGGGAATTCGACATGCTCATTCTCCTAGGGAAAGTAGTGAACTCTATCATGAGCCCATACGCCATCGTAGTCATCTGACCAGCACACAGCCCTGGCCAGACTGGGAACTGGTAGGGACGTGCAGACAGCCAGCAAACGCCCTGCCGAGAGATTCCCATCATCATGAGCTTTCTCGAGCAGGGATAGACAAGCAGTATGAAAAGTATAGCCGGTTGGTAAGTACCCGAGCTCATCGAAAATCATCGGTATTGGGAGAATACTTGTCATGTTCAAATATCCCGAATGAATTTTCTTTGGGCAGACCGATAACTTGCATATTCAGCTATATGCATGAGAACAGGTCTCTACACTTACCATGTCTGTACTTGTGCATCCAAGCTGGCGAGGAATGGTCCTTGTGCACAATCGCAAGGCCACAAATGTTGCAAGAGTAGGTAGTTGGACTCATGTCGCTTACGTTTGGACATGACGCATGAGAAAATGTTCGAATAGGGATGAGTGAGGTTTAATTCATCACTGCTTGGGTTTGCACTTTCTGTTGCAAATGTTCTACCCGTTGGTGATAGTGCGAAAGGGGGAAAAGAGGTGGCTGAGGTGAATGATAGCAAAGGCAAGAATCCAAAATTTTAAAGATGACTATGGTAAATAGTATCAGTGCCACGAGGGGCTTGTCCTGTTGTCACTTTTGCGAGTTTGGTCGTAAGTCTGAATGTACTACTACCGAGCTGCAAGAAGCGTGAGAGCGAACATCAGCGTCAGCGCTTAGCACAGGCCCATTGAGTATGAATTATTCAGCCGATAGAAAGCTATCTGCGGTAGGTGCTAGATTACTATCCAGAACATTGGGCAATGCTCATTAGTAAAGGTTGCAATGTTTCTGTTAAGAGTTGCTTTTTGGGGGAAGCTGGTTCGTAGAGCGGCGTCGAGGGTTCGTTCTTGGCGAGTGAGTCAAGCCGTTAGCTCATAACCATTTTGTTCCAAACCAACAATTGGCGGGATGCGCAATGTTAGATCGGCAAAGATAGTATCATTTGAAAGCAATGCGAACTCGCAAGCTGGCGTGCATTGGGCTAGTGGCTCCTTTGAGAGAGATATTACTAAGCGGCGGTCGTGCCGTACCATATTAAACGATCGATTGTCACCCTGAATAAGACTGACTCACTGAGAGGCAGTACATATTGAAACACACATCCGACCAGAGAAACGACATTAAAACAACAAAATCATGGCCAAAGTCATCCTCTCCGACATCCCCTCTAAAGGTGACCACCCAAGATGCTGGTCTTTCAATGTATGCAAAGGTAGGTCTCATGTTCAAATATGCAATTTTACAGAGACACTGAGTCTGCGTGAAAACAGTCAGAGCCGTTCTGAACTTCAAAGAGATTCCCTACGAGACAGACTGGATCGAGTACCCTGACATTGAGCCCACCCTAAAAGCACGTGGTATTCCTCCTGGCAAGGATATAGTTCCTTATACATGTCCATCGGTGCGCTTTACGGATGATGGGACATATCTCATGGACTCGTGGGCAATTGTGACACAGCTCGAGCGCCAATATCCAAGCCCAAGCTTGCATCTTGACTCACCCTACATAGCCAGGCTCCAAGAAGTTACGCCCAAGGCTATTGGACCGCTGCGGCCGGAACTCTTGTTCCGCACCATGACGAATCTTCTAAAGGACAGGTCGAGGGAATATTTTGACCGCACCCGAGCCGAATGGTTTGGCAAGCCTCTATCTGAGGTGGCCGCCGAGAGCGGCGGAGAGGTTGGCTGGGAGAAGGCTCAAGCTGGCTTGGAGGAGCTGGCAGCCATGCTGAAGGAGAACCCTGAGGGCCCCTTTTTCATGGGAAAGCAAGTCTGCTACGCTGATCTCATGCTCGTCTCAGTCATGAATGGCTGCCGTAGGGCTGACGAGAAGTATCTGTTCGACCGCTTTTTGTCAATTGACGAAAGCTTTGGAAAGCTTTTCAAGGCCTGCGAAAAATGGTTGGCCAAGGACGACTAGGCACTTTTCAAGGATCGGCCAATGCATGTGTTCATAGCCGAGCAGAGAGCAACCACCGACTGCTTAGAAATTATGAATTGAGGGGGTTTTGATTAGCGCGCATATTGTTGAGACGGTCACCCCGCTCAAGATCTCCATCGTGCCATCGATATCGGACTAGCGCAAAGCCGACAAGTCATGTAGATGGGCCGACGACGCGAGCGACGAGGCTGACAGGTGCATGACTTTTACAACAGGCTAGGATCAAAGAGCCGCTGCGATGCCTTGTTCCTTGTCCTTGCCCATGACCTAGTCTTGTTTCAAAGCCAGGATCCTGCCATTGTGTGTTATCATGCACAGCGGTAGGTCGCTCACGGCGACAAAGCGCCCTCGTCGCGCGTCAAGCTTTTGAGGCATTCTCGTCTGCCCACTCCGGTATAGTCGTGCACGCTAATGTCTCTGCTAAGTCATATTGGTTTAGAAAATGGCTCAGTCTGGCGCATAACATGGTGTACATCAGGCCCACCAAGCCGCCAGTCCGAGGGAAGACAAGGGCGCTGGTCATGTAACCTGTACTGTGCAGCTGACTGCTAGGAAGTCGTTAAGAAATCTGTTATATATGCAGCGTTTTTTTCTTGTTCAGTACTTCTGGGAAAAGCAAGAACAGAATCACTAGCCATGCGCTCATTTTTCTATACTCTGCTGGTGGGCTGTGGCATCACCAGCTCTGCTTTTGCAGCTACGGATGCACGACAGCCAGTCGTCAATCTTGGCTATGTCAGGTACGCTGGTCTATTGGATACAGCAACCAACATTGTAACGTATCGTGGAATTCCCTACGCACAGCCTCCAACGGGCAACCTCCGCTGGCGTGCTCCTGAGCCCATTGAGGCATCCGGAAGTTATGGCAGGGGAAAATTGGTGCAGGCCACCAAGTATGCACCTTTCTGCTATCAGTCGATCCCTTTTTCACTTGCGGCGACTTTGACCTCCGCTCCAAAACCGGCAGAGCCGCTTTCAGAGGACTGCCTTGCCCTCAACGTCTTGGTCCCTCAGAAGCCAAGGAGCAAGTCCCTACCAGTCATTGTAGCAGTGGGTAATGCCTTAACATGAAGTGAGGGGATGCTTATTTGCTCTTTAGATACACGGAGGAGGATACACCACTGGTGGACCCTACATTCAGCCTGGAGATTCTGTCGTGTACGCCAGTCAAGGAGGAGTCATCTACGTCGAGATCCAATATCGTCTTGGTGTTTTTGGCTTCCTTGGCGGATCGGCCATTGCTAGCAACGGCAATCGCAATGCTGGTCTTCTGGATCAGCGATTGGCTCTTGAATGGGTCCAACGCCATATCAAGGCCTTTGGAGGAGACCCTAATCGAGTCACTATCTGGGGTGGATCTGCTGGAGGTGGCTCAGTCACCCTTCAGATGACCGCCTATGGTGGGTCAGGTAAAGCGCCATTTTCTGCCGCCATAGCAGAGTACCCATGGTGGATGCCTCTCCTGGATGACAAAACGCAAGACCTCCAGTACGGCAATACGCTCAAGGCCGCCAATTGTGCCGACCTCAGATGCCTGCGATCCCTGTCATCGGCCAAGCTGGCCCTCGCTGGCCAGGTTACACAGAATGCATCTTATCCGTCTCCCGGTCTAGGTTACGGATTATTTTACTTTGGCCCTGTCGTCGATGGCTCCTTCGTGCAGGCTCTTCCAGACAGGTCATTCAAAATTGGTGCATTTCACAAAGTTCCTCTGCTTACCGATCGTGATGAGTTTGAAGGCTATGTCTTCAGCAACAAATCTCTTGCGAGCTTACGAGATGAGACCATTGACGCCCAATATCTGTTCCCATCGGCGGGACCTAGCTTCTTCAGCCGCTTGTATCAGCTCTACCCACGCAGCAACTATCCGAGCTTCTTTTGGCAGCGTCAGTCCTGGTTTGGAGACTTTATCATCGACTGTCCCACGTATCAGATGGCGTCGCACATGGTCGACCAGTCACCGACCCCAGCAAAGGTCTTCAAGATGCGCTTTACAGCTGGGGGTGGCCTGCATGCAGCCACGACGCCATACCTGACGAGCAGGAACGTCACCTTCCCAGACGCAGTGAACAAGACACTTGCCAGAGTCATGGTGCGTTATTTTGTATCCTTTGCAGAGTTCCAGGATCCAAACCCGGGAAGGCTAGCGGGCGCACCCTCTTGGCCGAGCTATCGCAGTGATGGCGACGACATCTCTGGTCTTGCAGAAGAGAGCATTGGCTTCCGGACGCTGCGAGCTAACGAAGACAACATTGTCACTGAGCCTGATGCAGATGCCAGTCCGCAGTGTGACTTTTTCAGCTCACAGGGACAAGTCTTGCGCAACTGATGCAAATGTCTGCTTGCCAAGGTAATTTACTTTATGTATTTATGAAATGGCACAAATCAAGACATTCTTTTTTTTTATTTTTAAAAAGAGCCTCTTGGCTGCATGAGAATTGTCATGTGTCGTGCAATTTTCTGTGAGATGCCCTTCCACACCCGCTCGCTGAAGCATTTCGGACGACTTTGATGCTGCTATAGCAACGTGTCAGTGTCGACAAGCAGACAAGATGTGCAAGAGAGGATAAAAGCTAAGATAATAAACAGAGCTCTGGCCAGGCCAACGGTTAAATGGAGCCGCGCAAGACGCTTTATCGGAGGCGGCAGCGGACCAACCCGAGAGCGTCAAGTCACTCTCTTTTCCTGACCTCTTCGCCAGACCACGTCGACTTTTGGACTCGCTGCACCCTCCCCCCTGCCACTCTCGTTGAGGCAGGCCTCTTTTCTTTTAAACTCACTGGATCTGACAAACTGCGTTTCTCTTTACCAGACGTGTCATTCACTCTGGCGCCGCTCGCTTCTCCTCTCGTGGCCCGTGTGCGTTAGCTGCCAGGTGTCTAGGCCTGTCTGCACGCACCGCACACGATGCATAAGATATCAAATTTTACCGGCTCCGCTCGGCATGGATGGGAGAAGATGACTCCGACAATGGGATTCGGCATGCAGCGTCAGCAACCAGACTTTCCGCCTCACTTGCAACAGCCTGGCCCAAACCAGATGCGTCACTCCACTCGTGACGCCGCAGCCATGCCTCGCCAGTCCAACCAACGCTTCAGTCCTCTAAGCCTCTCGTTCAACGTTCCCTTTAGTTCGAACCTCGCAGGCCCCGAGCCATCGGACATTATACACTCGACGCCTGGCGCGTTCGAGCGTTGGACACACCCACAGGGCCACGAGGACCAGCCCGTGCATAAGCTCCCGGTGCACGCAAGCAATGTCGAAAACCTGAGTGCTCTGTGTCATGCCGTGTCGGAAAGCAGCGATGGCAGAATCATGGCCTCAGTCTCCTCGTCGGAGCCAAAGTCTGTGCCAGGTCTGATGAGCCCGTTGAAGGCACTCGTCACAAATGTCTGTTTGTCTGGAGACCCCGATTCTGTCAGACGCATGCGTGGACGCATCCTTAACGACACTCCAATCCTCCTTCGATGCTCCACCGTTGACATTGATCAAGGTCTCGTTGCTGACATCAATGCGGATGGCGAGCCGAGTATCCGACAGGGCGTCATCGACCACATCAACTACACCGCCCAATGGACCGGCACAGACATCTTCCTGCTCAGGCCCAAGACAATGAACATTGAAACTGCCAGCTTCAACGGCACTCTGGACAACAGTCTCGACCAGCGTTTTCGCCTGGCCGTCTACGGTGACATGGAGAGCAGTGAGCATGCCAAGACTCGCCTGCTCATCATGATTGATCAGATCGTGAGTTTGAAATCTTCCTTATTCGCCTGTTTAGATACAACACAGATGTTAACAACCCCTTCAGTTGAAAAGGCGTGTCGACGTCTTCAAGCTCGAGCTGTCCATGCATACCATGATCTGTGGCCGCCTCCGCAGAAGGATCAAGGAGATCGAATCAGCCACGGGTGCTGCCATCTACTTTCCTCCACCGTTTCCTCAGCTGTACGGATATACCCCCCCTGGCGCCAACCGACGCCGTGAAGATGAGATTTTCATCACTGGAGAATCCGAACAGGATATCGTGCGTGCCAAGATGAGGCTGCACGAGCTGGCAAGACACACACAGGCCGTCCAGAAAGAGGTCAAGGTCTCACCAGATAAGATCGACAGCATTTTGCTTGAGCGCCTGGACAAGATTCGACGCATCATAGAGTTCAACGGCTCGTATGTGCTCTTCCCTCAACTTGGCATCTCGCGAGGCACGGTGAGGGTCCAGGGAACCGACATGCTGCACGTCGAGAGGACGGTGAGGGAGGTCATGGCGATCGTAAGCACTCTTCTATACCACCATGTATTGCATGACCACTGACATTTAAAAACCAGTCTGGCCAGTTCTATGCTGCCTCTTGGTGGGTGACCCTATCAGACGCAAGTCAGCGCGCCCCCACCCCACAGGAGATCCAAGCCATGCTTGCAGACATTTGTATCAGCTCCGGTGCCGAGATCAGCTTTGAAAAGCTCACATTCCACGTCTTTGGCTCTGATGACGCTGTCAAGGCTGCCCTGTGGATAATCAGCACCTTGCCGTTCGTCAAGAATGCTCAGTCTCATCTTCGCATCAAGATCGAGCTGGCCAACGAGCACAAGGAATTCGTCAGCGGCAAGAAGAATGGCAAGATCAATAAGATCATGAGCCAGAGCAATGTTCAAGTCTATTTTGACCTCTTCAACGAGTACAATTTCTTCATCGATGTGAGTGGTCCGAGCTACGAGGCCACCAAGAATGGCCTGGAGCTGGTGGAGCAGGAGATGCCGGCATCGATAGCTTTCCACGTCCCAGACCAGTACCACAAACGCATCATTGGCATCGGCGGTCAACACATTCAACGCATCATGAAGAAGTATTCTGTCTTTGTCAAGTTCTCCAACGCCATGGATCGCGGTGGTGTGTCAAAGGACGACGACGACATCAAAGTCGACAATGTCATCTGCCGGACCCCTGCTCGCAACGCCCAGAATTTGGATCTGGTCAAGCAGGAGATCATGGACATGGTCGAAAAGGCAGACGCCGAGTTTGTCTCTGAGCACGTTGTCGTCAACCGACTGTACCATCGCGAGCTGCTTGGCCGCATGAAGGAGCTTGACGAGATGGAGAAGAAGTACAACTGCAAGATCAACTTCCCCAGCACCGAGGAAGCAAGTGATGTAGTCACCGTCATGGGTCCAGAGTACCAAGTCCCACACGTCGTCGACGCCTTCCTTGGCATGGTTCCTGAGAACCATGACATCCAGGTGCAGACGAATGACGACCTTGCTCGCTACTTCACCACGGCCGACTTCCAGGCCGAAGTTGTCGACAAGCTACGCTCACAGCACGAAGTCAACCTTGTGGTGCACGGGCTATCGTCGGCTGCAGCTGCAGATGCTGCAGCCGAGACCGGCACCGAGACCCTGACGCTCTCGTATACGCGCAACAACGCTGGTGGGCTCAAGGATGCCATCGACTTCTTGACCGGTCATCTCTCAAACCACGGACTCGACGTCAGCACTGTCCGCGGCGCCATCCCAAGACCAAAGTCCGACTCATTTGAGGACAGCCTTCCCTTCTTTGACTCGAAGCTGCTGCATCGTGCCGAGCCCAACGAGTCACCAACGCGCTCAATCTTCGGCGGTGACAACAGCAGCACAAGCTCTTTCTTTGGCAAGCTGCGAAAGCCCGGCTCGATTGGCTCGTTCTCCTCTTTCCTCGATAGGCGACGACAGACGCGTTCCCCAGCTACACAGTCAGCCTTCATGACTCACCCCTCTGCGAACGCATCCAAAGCCTCGCTCGTGAGCATGGAGTCGACTGGAAGCGGATATCGCAACCCTTGGAACGACTCGGGCGTCAACCTGACCGAGGACGATGGGCAGGGCGGTTGGCCAGCTCGCTTCTCTGGCCCTGACCACAACAAATTCCCGCTGGGTCTTCATCCTCTTGGTGGTACGTCGTCTGCAAGCCTCGCAGGTAACTCAACTGCTCTACCGCCACCCGGATCGTCTTCTGGACTATCCTCGCTCGGTGTCGTTCCAGCACCACTGTCTGGTCTAGCTCCAGGCGACGCCACTCCTCGCTTTGAGCCGCAGCGTGGCTCACATGACAGCGGCCGGCCCAGCACTCGAGGCTCGGATAAGCTTGGAGGCAGCAGCGGCAGCAACAACAACAACTTTAAGGCCGTTCCAGGTGATCTGCCCAACCTTGGACCAATCCGGCCACCACAGAATCCCAACTCTTCCAACCCGGGCCCCATCGGTCCCCCTGCGAAGCGACAAACGGAAAGCCCGCCATCTTGAGGAAGAATGACCTGGGCTTTGCTTTTGTCCCCTTCTTCCTCAACTTCTTCAACAAAAAGATACCCACCCAATTTGTGACACGAGTGAACAACATCATCATCCTAAGATACCCATATGCATACTTGCAATGTCTGCAATATACCCACTTGAATGCCCTTTCAAGGCTCAGGTCCATGTTTGATTTTCCGAGAGCACGGAGATGGTGGCACTGACGGCTGTCAACCATCTGGCTGGTGGAGGAGGCCTTTTTCTTCACGAAAAACATTTTGCTCTTTTTCCCGTACTTGCTTGAACCTTGCATTTGTTCCATCCATGCGGCAGGAGATATGCTTTAGATACCCGGATATAAACCAAAAATTTATCATGACTTCATTGCTACGTTACAAATGTTACGCTTTTGCTCCGTGACATGTACAGTTCAACGCCAGCGCTCCTGTCGGCTCTGCGAGACAAAACACGGACATGGAAACGCTTATAGACTGCTACTGGCACAAGGGAAAAAAAATGTCAACCCAGACAGATACCCAAGAATTCTTCTCGATCTATCATGCCGTCGCCATCGAGGTCGAACTCTTCTATCATTGCCACGAGCTCTTCCTCCTGGAGACCCTCGCCAAGCTCTCGGGCCACCCTCCTAAGATCTTGCAGGCTGATCTTGCCCTTTCCACCCTCATCGAAGAGCTCAAAGGCTCGCAGGATCTCATCTCGTGGATCCCGCGCCAGCATACGCTCTGCCATGATGTGTTGAAAGGCCTGCAGAGACAGAAGCAGCTTGCTGTGCTGATATGTCTGCTGCGCTGCGCCCTTGGCTTGTTGCTGGCCCGGTTGCTGTGGCTGCTGCGATTGAGGACCTTGAGATGGCGAACCGTATGTCTGTAGCAATGACAGGACCTCTGCCTTGGGAACTTCAAAGCCCAGAGCCTTCATCGCCACCTTGAGTTCATGGTAGTCGATGCGCTTGTCCTTGTCAAAATCGAAGAGGGCAAATGCTTCTGAGATTTCCTCGCGCTGGTCCTCTGACAGTGAGGCGAGAAGAGCGGGCCCTTCATTGGCAAGCCTTTGACGCTCGGCTTGCTGTGGCTGGGCTTGCGACTGAGGGTATTGCGACTTTGCGAGCGCAGATGCAAACGGGCGGTTGGCTGGCGGGTACGCAGATGCTTGCGCAGCGGACGCCATTGCTGTGGCGAGACGCAAGATTGCTGGATCTCAGTTCTCACAACCTTGAATCTGGACTGACGTCGCCGTCGTGACTGTGAGTGAGTCTTGCTTGTGTCTGCCTGGCAGCTGCCTGGAGACGCGCCCGGCGGTTGCAGAATGGTAAAAGACGCGTAAATGCCGTGCTTTGACCAAAAATGTGAGACGGAATTACTTGAGAGGAACTTGTGGCAGGAAGCTCTAACGGCTTCAGAGCTTGATTTGAGCGGTTTCTTCAGTCAAAGAACAGTTGATCAAAGGCGTAGCTCGAAGGCAACGCGCGACGCGCTTCGCTGCCGCGGCGCACCAGTCCAGTCATCGGGCAATGGGATTTCTTGGCGTCACCCTAGTGCGCTGTCCTACCTCACTCCTTCCCATCTTTTGCGCGTCTCTATCTGCTTAAAGCTCCTCCGCAAGACCGTTGCGATTCATTCTCCTCGCCCCCCGCCTGGCGCTCCTTTCCACCTGCATCTTCTTGATGGAGTGTGACGCGTCCGTGTAGCCAGTCAAACGCGGCATCGTCAGCGCATCATCTGTGCCATCGCGTAGGGTGGAAGCTCTATCGACCTCATACCAGGCCCCATTCTTGTCTTTCGCACGCCGTTTTCGCGTCTTGTCTGAGCGTGTTATTTTTTGCCAATTTCTTTAATACAAAATTCCTGCTCTGTTACACGAGCTCGACGACCACAAGTTTTAGCCTCAACCACAAGTCCGCCACAAAATGTCTTTCGGATCTTCTGGTTTTGGTGGCTTTGGCTCCAACACCAACCAGCAGAGCAGTCCTTTTGGGGGCTCTGGCTTTGGCTCGAACAACGCCAACGCAGCCAACAACAATACCGCCAGCAGTAAGTCAATCTCTCCCCAACGGTGGCCTGCAAGACGCCGGATCGATTCGTTACACCATTTGTGGACCGAGACTTCACGAATATGCCAAATGCTAACACAATTACACAGCCGGCTTCGGAGGCTTTGGTGGAAGCAATACGGCCAACACTGGCGGAAGCCTGTTTGGCGGTGGCAACAACACCAATACTAATACTGCAGGTGGGTTTGGAAACTCAACTGGTATGTAGGCATTCACTTTATCTTCAGAATTGCTTTCTCTGAATATGTCTGGAAAATGGCCCTTCTTGGTCACCTCCAGCAGCTATTTGTGAGGATTTCCTATTTGTAGAGTTACTAACACAGCTGCAGGTGGCTTCGGTGCAAACAATCAGACCTCTTCATTTGGCCAGAATCGGGCGGGCGGGTTTGGTGCCTCATCCACTCCTAGCGGTGGCCTATTTGGTAATTCTGCAAACAACTCTACAAACACTGGTTTTGGCGGGTTCGGAGCCTCCTCTGCGCAGAATACCTCATCTCCATTTGGTGGAGGGGCTTCCAACACCACGGGAGGAAGTCTGTTCGGCCAGAACAATCAGGCTTCAAGCACAGGATTCGGCGGTACCACCAACACGTCGTCTCCTTTCGGCGCGTCCAACACCAATGCGGGCTTTGGGTCTACCGGTGGAGGTTTCGGCGCATCGACCACAACCCCGGCATTTGGCAGCAGTGCCAACACTCAGCAGAACAATGGCACAGGCGGTGCTCCTTTCCAAGCCTTTGTCGACAAAGACGGTGTTGGTGGTCAGCAGCAACAGTATATGAGCATCACCTGCCAAGAACCTTACCGCAATTTCTCCTTTGAAGAACTCCGCGTGCAAGACTACTTGCAGGGCCGAAAATATGGTAACAGCAACGGTCAAGGCGGAGCTTTTGGTACTAGCACGGGCTTTGGAGGCTTTGGAGGCAACAACACCACGACGAACACGTCCAGTCCTTTTGGAGCCAACAACAACAACAACAACAACAACAACTCAAATCCTTTTGGCCAGCAATCTTCTGCTCCTGGATTTGGCGCCAACACTGCAAGCGCAACGGGCGGATTTGGTGGATCAGGTGGATTGTTTGGGCAGAGCAAGCCTGCTACTGGTAGCCTCTTCGGCAACACCTCTACCGCAAACAATCAGCAAAGCACCAGCCTTTTTGGAAACAACAACAACGCGTCTAACACCACGAACAACGCTTTCGGGGGCAACACCAGCGGCGGCGGATTATTCGGAACCCCAAAGCCTACCACCGGGTTTGGAACGTCGACTACCAATGCGTTCGGCGCAAACAATAACCAATCCTCCACTGGAGGCCTCTTTGGCAACAGTAACAATAATAACACCAATACGGGAGCTTCAACCTTGTTTGGCAACAACAACCAACAGCAGCAACAGCAACAGCAAGCTGGCAATTCCTTTGGTGGTTCGCTCTTTGGTAGCAACACTGGTGGAACCACACAGCAAGCAAACCAGGGCTCTGGAGGAAGTCTCTTTGGCAACTCTGCGTTTGGCGCTAACAACCAGCAGTCCAAGCCTGGAGGCCTGTTTGGAGGAAACACCAACACAGGGACTGGAGGTGGCCTCTTTGGCGGCAGCAACACTAGTGGTCAACAGCAGCAAACAGGAACTGGCACTGGCGGCCTCTTCGGCAACTCGGTGAACAACAACAATCAACAAGGCCAGAACACTGGTGGATTATTTGGGGCGCCCAAGCCAACCACTACGGCTGGCTTGTTTGGAGGCACACAGACAAACACAAACACGGGTGGCACAGGCTTGTTCGGTGGGACACAGAATAATACTGGTGGTGGGCTTTTCGGTGGTTCGCAACCAGCCAACAATACTGGCAGCAGCCTCTTCGGCACAACAAACAATCAGCAGAAGCCAGGAGGTCTCTTCGGAGGAGGAGGTGCCTTTGGTCAGACCAACAACAATGCAGCTGGCGGCAACTCCTTATTCGGCGCACAGTCGCAGAACAACAACAATAGCAATCAGTCGCTGTTTGGCGGCAGTCTCTTGTCGTCGCAGCAACAACAGCAACAACAGCAGCAGCAGCAGGCAGCGCAAGGTCTGACAGCCTCTATATCCTCAAACACACCGTACGGCAACAACGAGCTGTTCGCGAGCCTTGCCACGCCCCAGCAGTCTGTTGGACCACTGGCCACTCCACTCTCTAGCAGTCAAAAGCAACGCAAGCCTGCTCCTTTGGCACAGTGGAAGATCAATCCCGCAGCCTCTTCTCGCCTCATCACTCCTCAGAAACGTACAGGCGGCTATGGATTCAGCTATTCAACCTATGGCACACCTGGTAGCGCCTACGGCTCTCCCAGCCTCTATGGCGGTCTCCTCAGTGGTGGTAATTCGAGCCGGTTGAATAAGAGTCTGTCGACGAGCAACCTGCGCACTACCTATAGTGGTGGCGCCGGCGGCGAGACGGTCTTGAATCCTGATGCCTTCTCGCCAAGTCCTCGCTCCTATCGCGCTGGCGGCAGCCTGAAGAAGCTGCACATCAACCGCAATCTTCGCAGCGACCTGTTTGGCAACGAGGATGCTGCCCAGAAATCTAGTCCGCTGAAGAAGGCCGTCAGCTTTGATCCAAACCAATCACAGGGCAGCAACGGAGATGCGTCCAGTACTGCGCTCGCTCGCATTGACGACTCGGACAGTGCGACGCCATCAGCAGAAGAGCTGGGCTTTATCCGTTCCCCATCTAAAACTCCAAATGGCTCCGCCGATACCAACGGCGCTTCAGACGTTGCGGTCGAGCAGGTCCAGGGCAATGAGCTCGCCGTTGTGCCCGAGGACGAGCCCGAAGGCGAGAACAGAAGCTCTGCGCAGCAACAGCAGCGTCCCCTGTCAATGTTCCCGGACCAGAGCGACAAGACACCAGGCGAGTACTGGATGAAGCCCACCAAAGCAGAAGTGGCCAAGATGTCTCGCCAACAGCGTAAGTCTGTCAAGGGCTTCACTGTTGGCCGTGAGCACACCGGTTCCATCGAGTTCAGCGAGGTCAACCTCGACGGCGTAGACCTGGACCGCGTTGTTGGGAAGGACATCCGCATCACTGTGCGAGAGGCGACGGTCTATCCTGATGACCTGAACAAGCCTCCGCCCGGCAAGGGTTTCAACGTGCCTTCTACAATTACCCTTTTCAACGCCTGGCCTCGCGCCCGTGCCGGACAGATTCCTGTCTATGAACGAAGGGGCAAGCGCTACGAGAAGCACATTGAGCGCCTGCAAAAGGTGAATGACACGGAGTTTGTTGACTACGATCCATCGAACGGATCGTGGACGTTCCGGGTCAAACATTTTTCGAGCTACCAGGTTCCAGACTACTACGACGACGACGAACCCCTGGAATTCACATCGAGCATGTTCAGCGTTCCTGCTGATACACCTAGTCGACAGGTGACAAGCAGTGGCCAGTCACTGCAAATGTCGTCGAACTTTGTGCTGGGCAATGGCTCGCTGCAGATGGACGACCCCTTTGCATCTCAGAGCAACCGGCTCCCAGGTGCGTTTGACGACGACGTGCTTTTTGACCCGCGCATATTGAGCAATGGCTTTAAAGAGTCGAAGCCTGCTGATGAGGGTGTGGTCAAAAGCGCCCCTGCCCCAATGCAGCCAGTTTCGGACAGCATGCAGCCGTCTCAAACTCCTGAACAAAGCTTCCAGGACAATTCGATCTCAGGCATGGATGGGACGATGGAGATGGACGGGCCCAGGCACTCAGCTGTGCTCGAGGCCTCAGTCAAGCCAAAGTCAATCCTGAAAGCGAGCCAACAGCTACCATACTTTGGCGGAACACCTACACGCGCCGCCGACCCAGCAACTGGTGATTGGGCGGACCAGCTCCAGCGCACAATTAGCCCAAAGAAGCAGACTCGCACCGCCTTTGACATCTCGACTCGACAGGGCAACTCGCTAAACGGCAGTATCACCAAGGAGACGGCTCCATTTGCGACGAGTCTGGATGTCTTCAAGTCGCTATTCGGCGGCAGTGAAAAGGAAAAGAGCTCAAGGCAGATGGCGGAGGGGAAAGGCTTCCAGGTTTGATTTCCTTTTTCCTTTTTCTATCTTATGCATCTATCGAGACGTGGAGAATTACCTGCTCTTGCGACACGGATGCGACACTGTTCACAGAAAAAAAAGAAACACTGCTACCTGAATCTTGATACGAACATTGTGTGGTATATAGCGAAATAAGAATCCTAGAACAATTTGCTGAGAATTTTTTTTCTTCTAGTGGCCCTATCCAAAACGATCACAGCTCGGTCCTGACGCAAAGCAAGAACAAGAAGACGAGTGGCAGGCAATCTTCAAGCCTAGCTGGGCGGCAGGTGAATTGGCGCTGGCAGAGCCTTCTGTGGCCTCTGACATGATGGAGGCGCAGCGTTCATTGACCACTTTCACTGTGGAGAATGGCGTGCCACAGGCCGAGATGAAGTCGGCATTCTCATTTGCTGTGCTTGCAGATGCCGCCGAGTCACAGGCCAGCAAGGCCACGTCGCCTGCACAAATCAAGCTCCTGCAGGAAGAGAGCACCATGTGGCAGCTGGCTCACCTGCTCTTTGACGACGTCGAAGACGGTGATCAAGAGGACGAGAGCAGGGTGCGCAAGGAAAAGGTCAAGAACTTTTGGGCGCAGCTCGTCGAGGCGTCCGCTCGAGCACAGGCAGATGAGGCCGCCACACCAGAGGCAAAAGCCATAGCCTACCTCTCCTGTCGACAGGTCGAAGCAGCAGCCCACATTCTTTCTGAGGGTCGAGATTTTCGCTTGGCCATGTCTGTTGCCCAAATTGGCGCCGTCGAAGAGATGAGAGAGGGCATGGCGCAGCAGGTGGAGCACTGGCGCGACAACAACAGCCTGTCCGAGATGTCGGTTTGCGTTCGCATCCTGTACGAGCTGCTGACAGGCAACACGACTGTTTCAGAAGGCAAGACTGGCGCTGGACCAGAGAATCGCGCAGCAGACATTTTCATCGCGCAGGAGTGCAACCTGGATTGGCGGCGGTCCTTTGGTCTACGGCTGTGGTACGGCAGCCCAAGTGCAGAGAAGCTCACTGCTGCTATCTTGAATCATCACGTGGACCTCGAGCAGGGTGAAGAGAAGGTGGAGCCTGCGCCATGGTTTGCTGCCGGCAAAAGTTACTCTCAGGACGGACAGGACATTCTCTGGGGCTTGCTCAAGGTCTTTGTCATGTTCAACACCCAGGGCGTCGACAGGACCTTTTACGACGCCGTGTGGGACGACTACGGCAAGATGATTGCCGCTGCAAACGTGGTGGGGGACGCCACGAGCACACGCCTGACATTCCAGCTCTACCAGGCGCTGGCGGCACGCGGCATCATCGACCACGATGCTGAGGGCCGCAGCACAAACGCAGACCAGCACGCAATTGACCTAGGCTACGAGCTTGCATCTTCGGCGTCGAATCTGGCCGACGGAGTGTTTGTGACACTCCACATCCAGGACGCGGCTCTGCGCGAGCGGGCGGTCAAGGCGCTGCTCGACAGGCACGCCGGCGCCATCGGCGACGACGGCGAGACGAGCGCTCTGTACCAGACGCTGACAAACGACTTTGGCATCCCCGAGGCCTGGCTGTGGGCGGCCAAAGCGTCTTACGCCCGAAAGGTGCTGGGCGATGACGCCCTCGAGATGCGGTGCCTGCTGCGGGCAGGCGAGCGCCGCGCCGCGCACGAGGCCCTGCGGCGGCGTGTGGGCCCGCGGGCCGTCGTCGAGGAGCAGCTTGACGTGCTGCGGCGAATTCTGCAGGACTTTGAGGCGGCGGGAGTGGACAAGGGCGCCGACTGGGCGGCGGGAGGGGGCCTGTACGCCGACTACGCGGCGCTGGCGGCGCTGCCACGGGCGTCGACGAGCAAAAGGGGCGAGCGGCGCCGGCTCGCGTTGAGACTGACGCAGACTCTGCCAGCAGTGGACGCGGTGGGTCTGGCGCTCGAGGAGCGCGCGGCCGTGGCCGACATTGCGGAGGCGGCGGGACGCGTGCTCAAGGAGGTTGACGGCGCCGATGGCAGCAGTGCCACCACAGTACCAGGGGTGAGTTTTTTTTCCTTTAATTCTCAGGGTGTGGGCACCTTGTAGCACGGCCATGATTTACACGAGTTGGCCACAAGGACACGACTGACAAGTAACTTGGACAAAGCAGGACGCGGAAGACGGCGACGCAGCAACAGCAAGCATTTCCAACAAGTCGATGACGCCCCGGTTCGACAGGCAGCAGGATGCCGTGCTCCGCGAGACGCTGCGCCTCGCCGACCGGTGGGCGGCGCGCGTGCTGGTGGCGTAAGAGAGATCGAGCGCGCGCACATGTGTAAGAGTGTGCGACCCAAACAAGGACAGAAAAGGCCAAGGGGGAGGCAAATTTGAAAAGATAGGATAGAAACAGAGAAATGAAAAGTGACGTGAGAAACGTGACGGAGGTGCTGCAGACTTCGGCGGTGGCAAAGCAGAGGTCTGAAAATAATCAAAGCAAAAACAAAGAAAAAGAGAAGGAGTTTCCGAGGAGAAAGATGATGATGACAGCAAGAAGCCAGAAAAGGACGGCAAGAGAGACAGAGAGGGAGTCCGTTTTTGTGTGTAGAAAGAGAAATTCAAATCATTGATTCGTCTTCATTTTCATCGTCTTCCAGTCCATGTGCTCTCAATTCACACTGAGGCAAAGGGAGACGCAGTTTCCACCCCTGCAAGAAAAAAAGGAGGCGAGGGTGGGAGGTCAGCAAACAAAGACCGGGCACGTGACCGGCCAGAGGAGGATTCTTGCTTGCTTGCTTGCGCAAAAAGGGAAATAGCGCAGCGGCCCAACTGAAAGTTGGACGTCAAAAGGAGAAAACGGACATTTTGTTCCTCTTTTGGGTGATGCTCTAGACCTCGATCCGCGTCGTCGGGCCTGATGTGAGATGTCGAGCGGCAATAATGATGGTATCATCATCTCCATCAGCAGCATCAGCTGTCAATTTAGTCAAGACGACAAGAACGAAAAGGGGGGCCAAGGTCGGCACAAAGGGGGAAAAACAAACAACAACCAAGACAAATTGCCGGGAAGCTGGGGTCGTGACAGGCGCCACTGCCGGGCCGCGGGTAAGGGGAAGAGGAGAAACCGCTGCGCGTCTTACTTGAGGTTGGGCATAGAGCCCGTCTAGAGTGTGTGCGCGAGACGCCACACTCACAGAGACACACAGACGCTTCTTACAAACCAAGGGGCAGAGTGGACGGCGGCGAGTCAGAGAAGCTGGGAGCCATCACTGGACGAGTCAGACAAGGCAATAAAGTCTCTGAGCGACTTACGCGAGACGGGGGCACTCGACATGTCTGAGAATGTTCTTGCGCGTCGTAATTGTTTGTTTCGAGACCCCGGGGTGAGGACGAGACGTTGCAGAACGGACAAGGATACGGCGAATGCCAAGTGCGCCGGGGCGGGGGTTCGTCGTAGGGCGGAGCCTCCGAGAAGAAACAGTCAGAGCGAACCCGAGAACCAAGTAAGCACAAGGCCAAGAGCGAGATGCAAATGGCAAAAGTGGGAGAGAAGATGCCCAAGTGCAAATCTTGGTCGCAGCTTGTATCCTCAGTCGAGCAATGGAGCGAGTCTGGAACATGTCGAGGTACGAGAGAGAGGCGAGGGTTAAGCGAGGGCGCCGGATTGGCAACACCTGAATCATGATGCGAGCAGGCATTCGCCGTTGCAACTTTGGTACCGGCCAGGTAGGGTGGCGGGCGGACTGAAAGTTGGCATCAGCCCATGATAGCGGCGCGCTGTTATGACGATCGCTCGTGAATCCAATACTTTTTGCAGTAATCCAAGGCGTAAGCTGTGGGCAGGTTTGGTTATTTTGGAAGATCCCCCAAGATATTTGTCAAGGTAAATCCAACAGGAAAAGGTGAGATTAGAAGAGAGCGACAAGAGAAGAGTGACATGGTTAGTGCTGACGGCGAGTGAGAATTTGCGCAAGGGAAGAGAGAGACAGAGACATATCATTTGGCACTCACTGAAATGATGCGTACACGAGTGATGAGCAGGATGAGAGGTCGCCGTCGCAGACCAAGAGATGAAGAAGCTGGTGCACGCGTGTCGTCATTTCACAGCCAAGGTCGATCCAGGGGTGCAGCGTTGCTTCAGCCAACGCACCAAGGACGATCGTGCAGAAATGTTTTCTTTTTCTTTTTTTGGGACTGGCGAATCTGGAATATTGAGTCGCCATCTTGTTCCAAGGTCGACAAGACACGAGAAATGGGCTGAGGTGACGCTCGTGGCGGCCACGTTTACTCGGGAGGTGGCGCTTGCAAGCATAACATCTCATGTGCGCCAGTTGGACGGCTTGCATGCCGTGTCTTGTTGGGGTGTGCAATTTCTCTGTCTCTGTCTCTCTGTCTTTCTCTCTCTCTCTGTCCGTGTGTGTCTGTGTGTATCCGTAGATCTCTGTTTCTTTCCCTTTTTTGCTTCCTTGAGCCAGCCTCTGTTGGGGCGACTGAAGTTTCAGACACACCAAGCCTACACGAGTCGCCGCAGCTGCAGCTGCAGCAGCAGCACTAGTGGCAGCAGCAGAAGCAGGGACATGCAGGGCCGGGTACTTGATGCAAGCCTCGCGCATCCTAGTTTGTCCAACCATGGAAAAGCACAGTGAAACGTCGTCTTGTCTCGTCGAGAGGGGCAGAGAGCGTATTCTTTTTTTTCCTCTTTGCTTTGACTTGCACGCAGGCCTGACTCGATGTGGGAAGACGACCGAGAGCCAAAAGGGCAGAATTAAAAATGCAGCGAGTGTTGTTGCATATGCCGCAGCCAATGGCGGGCCAGGCGAGCGCTCCAGAATAGAGGCAGGTCTGCACGTCAATGACTCTAGCTCTGCACATCAACGCAGCGCTGGGCCAGCGGAATTTGTTTTTGACGTCTGACGAGAGCAAAAAGGCTTGCGCTCCTGACCGGCTTGCGAGTCGTGTGGATTGACATGCAGGGCCACAGTAGAGCGGGGAGCAGCCAATTCGCCAGCGTGGCAGCCCTCCCACTCCTCTGTCGAGTCCGGGACGCCAGCGCCCTGAGTGGGTGGATGGGCATGGGCAATGCAGGAAACCGCGTCGTGACAATCGCGGCCCCCAAAAAAGAGGGCGTTGCACCACAAGAGGGCATTTACTTTGCAGTAAGCGAGGCGCTAGAGGTGGCGCTTGTCGACCCGCCTAACCAATCTCGCAGCCTTGTCTCAATCGTGCTCCGGAGCTGCGGCGTCGGATTGCTTGTCCTTGCTTTGGGTGCTGCTGCTGCTGCTGCTGCTCTGCAGTCCACCGCGCGCTTGCACCGACTTGTCTTGCTCACCTGTGGCTCTGCCGGGTGCACAGGCGTTGCGCCACCGGCCCACTTGAACCTGATTCACTTTACCACAAGAGAGAAGAACAAAGGATAATGTCAAGGTCGAAACCAGACCAAAATTCTCCGATCTGTGCTTTAAGCGGTGTGTGTGTGTTTGCGAGTGCAATGGTGAAACGCGGAAAGGGGTAAAGTCGCGCAGATTTCAACGCCAGACGCACATTCCCAGAATGAGGGCACCACTCTTTGACTCTTTATCGTCTAGTGTGATTCTTCTTAGCACCACGCCCCAAACCATGGGACGTGGGCGGCAATTAAAGAAAAAGATTATCGTACATGGTAGTCTGATAGTATGTGTTCCTTGCTCGTTGCATAGAGTCAAACCAGTGACTGAATGTGCTTTTGTATGTGTGTGTGTTTGCCCTGTGTATCCCGCGAGTACGTGATTGCAATGCACTTTTTTTTCCTGCGTGAGTAAAAGAGACATGATGGGACATATTCTTCGTCTACCGATAGCCAAAATATGGACCAAAAATAAATTATAGCGTGGGTATCATAAATTCCAAGAAGCCAAAAAAGAGAAACAAAATTAGTCCCAGTTTGCCTGCGTATGATTTGAGCGCGCCGGAGAATTCTCCAAGCAGAGAAAAGATTTGGTGAAAAGATGATCAAAACTGCGGCGCGCTGCTGTTTGGATACCAGATGGACGTCGTATCGTAGGGGTAAGATTCTTGTCCGTACATGTCCTTCTGCTGGGCGGTTGGATCCCACACGTTCTGGTTGGTCCAGTGGTGCATCGGTGGCGCATTGCTGGCCGGAGCGAGCAAGTTTGGGTCTGACATGGGAAGTGTGCTGCTCGTCGGCTGGTCCGGGAAGGCCAGGCTTGACGTGGGCAGTGTCATGGAGCGGCGTGGCTGCATCATGCCAGGAGTTGCGGATTGAAAGGTGGCGGCGTGCGCCGAGTAGTTATCGACGTACGAGAGTGAGCGGCCTCCTGACTGCTGAGGAGCGTTCCACGTCCCTGAGGCACTCGCATGGCGACCGTCGTCGGAAGGCGCTGCAAGACTTGACGGAGGACGTTGATAGAGGTGCTGCGAAGGCGTCTGGAGTGAATAAGGAGAAGAAGACATGCCATAGTTGGCCGATTGCTGTTGCTGAGGCGATTTGGTCGCGAGTGGAGCCGCCGTGAAGACGCCGTAGTTGGCCTGAGCCTGCGCCTGGGTCTTGTCGTTCCAGCCTGCGAGTTGAGAGAACCACTGGTTTCCACCGTCAGCCGCCGCCGCCGCCGAGGACATGTCAGTGCTGCTGGGTACGGAAAGGCGTACGCTGGGCGCATCTCTGCCTGCGACAGTGGCGTCATTGTACATGGCCAGGCCGCCATCTACGCTGGATGCCACTGGCAGGTGGCTCTGAGTCTGACCCGCAGACATGGCCGGAGACATGCTTGGAGGAGGCAGAGATGTCTTGATTAATGGTTCGGGAGACGGGATTACACCTGGCCTGGCGACACTGCTGCTTGCTGTCTGGGGCCTCTTGGGGCCTGAAGAGTCGTCGACAGGACAGAAAGTGCACTCCTTCTTCAAACGGACACAGTTTGCGCAGCGGCCGGTCGTGTCGTTGTCTGGAACCATGCAGCGAATCTTGCGCCTGCGACAGTGGCCTTTTCACAAAATGTCAGACAGCTACAAGACGGGATCATGGTTCGAAATTACTTACTGCAGGCGACTGAGGTCCTGTGGTAGCCCAACTTGTTGCGCTTCTTCTCCGTCTCTGGCGAGGCTGGCTGAATTTCGGCAGCGCCTGATTGCTTCTTGGGTGGGGTGGGAGCAACCCGCTTGGCGGGCTGTGATTCCGCCATGGACGTGGAAGAGCGTTTGCGCTTGTTAGAGCCGGATGGGATGTCTGCTGCTGTAGGCTTAAGAGGAGTTGTGCTTGCCGGGTATTGATGCTGGGGCTGAGGCTGAGGCTGGTGCTGGGGCTGGTGCTGGTGCTGGGAATGTTGCTGGGGCTGATGCTGGGGCTGCTGGAATTGATGCACTGGGTATTGTTGCTGGTGTTGATGGTGTTGATGGTGATGATGTTGCTGTTGCTGTTGCTGTTGATGTTGTTGTTGTTGTTGCTGTTGTTGTTGCTGCTGCTGTTGCTGCTGTTGCTGGAGCTGGCGTAGTTGTTTGAATTCCAGCGGCAGCGACATGCTGTCGGCCAGCGAGGAGGATGCGATGCCTCTGGAGAACAGGTCCTGACGCGACTCAAAGGGCGAGACAGTCAGAAGCATTTCAGAGGCGAGGCGCAAGCGACAGGCACATGGGGAGAGCGAAAGAAAGAGAGAAGAGAGGAGAGAAGAGAGAAAGAGAGAGGGCCAGAGGCAGAAAGAGAAAAGAGTAAGTAAGCAGAAGCAGCTAAGGGAAACTGGGGCTAAAGCCCTGTTTCAGGATTGGTACAAGACCAAGGCGACGGAGGGTTGAGGTGGAGGAGAAGGGAAGAGAGAGGGACAAGAGACAGAGACAAGAGAGTAAAGGGACGCGCTTATCACAGCCTTGTTTGACGCTTGTGGCAAAAGCAGTATAAAGAGACATGAGAGAGAGTAAGACAGAGAGAGGAGAGGAGAGCAAATGCTACTTGGAAGAGACAGAGAGGCTTTTTGGGGAACAGCACGCGGCCCTGATGTAAGGTGGCCCAAGGTTGGCCGCTTCGCATGCCAGCGTGCACATGGCGTCGACGCCGGCGCCATTCACTAAAATCAGCCGACATGTACAGATGGGGAGGGGGGTTCAGACTAGCAGCGAGAGATCGACAGCACAACGGCGCGACCGTGCTGTGCCTCGTGTGAGTGCGCGAGAAGGGATGTGGCGACGGTTGATTTGGGCCCTGATGTTGCCCTGTCGAGCGCCTGGGCGTGTCACCGCCTCTCTGCTCTCTCTCTCTCGACTCTTTTCCTCTCTGCTGATTCTCCCAGCTCCGCGCTGCCGAGGTTGGATGCCCAGGAAACAAGCAGCAGGAGCGCAGAAACCACCAAACACGACACCGCAGCGACGGCGCCCCCAGGGTCCCGCCTGGTGCAGCGTTATTGGGGCGCAATAATGCCCGCGCTAGGGCCTGTGCCCCCGCGCAATTGGCCGTTTGGCGACGTCTAACACCACAAGCGACGCCAGATGGGGCAAACGCTCCCTGCCACGCCGCCCACTCACCATGCGCCTCTCCCGTGCTCAAGATGTCTCCACAGTGAACCCTGTGCCATGCGCCCTCCACTCCCGCCAGCCACAACAACTCTGTCAGTGGCAGACGCTGCTCGCGTGGGCCACACCGCCTGCTTCCTGCAGCTCCCGTCGCTGGCATCTCGCAGAGCCGCAGAACAAAAGACAAGAAGAACCAGACACCGAAAGGGAGGAAAAAACACAACAAGCGCACCAGTCCCATCTCTTGCAACTAGTCGCGCCCCCTATCAATTTCCCAAACCAGCACATGCCAATTCTCACCCCCTCTGCTTTCTGCAACTCGCTCCGACCAGCCGAAGCTGCTTTGGGCCTGGCTTGCACGTGGCCCCCACGCTTTGTACGCCCAACTAAGCCTGTCTCTCCCAATATCCGACCCGGCGGCGGCGGCAATGACGAACGCTGCTCTTTGTTGTTTAAAACCCACAAAACAACTCGCCCTCTGCCCCGATCGTCTGGGCGCAATGCACGTGCTTGACGAGGCCCCAGCTGATCGTTTCCTGTTGCAACCGCGCTTCTGCACCAAGTGAGACATAATTGCCACGCGCCTCGTGGCCCCCCTCGCAGATCTGTGCATGAATGCATCTGCAGATCTCACGCTTGCCCTGCTCCTAGACCTTTTGTTTCCTCGCTGTGTTTCTGTCTCCTCTCTCTCTCCTCTCTTCTTGCAGTCCTCATCAGTAAGATCAAGGTTCGACCCGCCTCTTCCCGCCCAAGCCAGCCCAATCCAGCCCAATCCAGCTCCCACAATCCCGGCCGCCGCGCGCCAGCTCGACTGCCGAGTTTCTCTTCTGCTCCCAGGTCGGCACTTCCGCGCTGCCTAGATGTCCTGTTGAATAATACTAGACCTTAAGATGTGCGCAGTTCTGGGAGCAGCGCCGCCACCGCCAATAGTGCATGAGTCGCCTTTCCATGCCTGTCTGTTCTGTCTTTTCTTTCATCTTTTATTTTTTTTTCTTTGCGCGTGCTACTGAAAAGCCGGCTCCTACTCCTCCCACGCGCTACTGGTTGTTGCGAGAGCTCCAGCGCTTTCTCCTTCGGGCCTCCACTTTTTTACCTAATTATTCAGACAGCGGCCGCTACCTGCTTCCGCCCAGTGTATCAGCTAAAAGGTGCTTATACCACCGGCCCCCAAGACACCAAGGCCGCAGTATGCAGTCATTCATCGTTTGCCGGACCCACGTGCCCCAACCTTGTATCCGAGCATCGGGCATCCTCGGCGCAGATCGCTTCTCTTCTCTACCAAGCTGCTGCACCATCCAGCCACTCGCCAAAAATGCACATGTCTGCATTGCGCAGCTTGTCTGTTGTTTGCTAGCAAATCCACGGCTGCTGAGATGAAACAGAGCTCTCCCGCGTGGGACGCGCTTCCACCCGCAAAATCTCACCGTCTTTCTCTCGTCTGTTCGTGAGTAAGCCACGCCCCGCCAAGCCCAACTCCACCCTCCCTCTCTCTCTCTTCCATGCTACTACGCTCCACCCACCTATAACACTATCCTTATCTAGGCATTATTGTTCTGCGTATACTGCAACTCCTTCGCTGCGGTTACATTCTTCCTGCAGAAAACTCCCATGCTGCTTCCAAAATAGACCCTGAACCTCACGTCAGATACGAAGCCCATGTGCCTTTCATCTCCTGCCCTCCCGGCTCCGGCATGCGCCACCGTCGAATCATTGAGCGCCACCAGCCCGACCTCCCAACTTCTCCTCCTCGTTCGGCCCACTCGTCCACGCGTCCGAACCCCTGCAATGTGACACCTGCTGCTGTATTGCAATTCTTTCCAGAAGGCAATCCACGACAGCATGTGAAAGTGTATTCCTGTCGCTTTGTTGCATCCCTGACTGGGCCTCGGAGTCACCGTAGCCCATGATAGTCGGGGGCCAAACGGCCATCGCGGGCCTCACATGCAGTCAGGCCAGGCAAACTAGCTGCAAAGGCCTGCAGTAGTCTTCCTTGCTTGTCCCATGCCCTGCCACGAGCTCCTACTTTTGACTTTGCCCAAGTCCCGCATTCCGCTGCAGCGAATCTTGAATGCCACACGTTGTCAAATCGTGGCTAGCGTGCTTGCGGACTTGCTCATGGCATCCCGCGACTGGCTCGTCAGCTGGGGCCCAGCACTCGAACACTGACTGCTCTGCGCGACAGGTGGCCCGACTCTCGCCCTAGCAGGCAATAAGCACGGGTCGATGCTATTATCTGCTGCCCTCTTCAGACATCAGCTTGCTGATTCTAGAATTCCGGAGTGAGCTTCCTTCTCAGTTGTGGAGAACAATTGTTACACGGCTGCCACGTTGGTGCAAATCAGAGCACCTCACTTTGCAGAGTCCCATCTGCTCTAACCCAAGAATCAAAGCTTTACAATTGGCCCATCCTCTCTGAATCCGGCCGGAATTTGAAAGCCTTTCAAGTCCACAACAGCTAGTTCTCACGCCAGCCCGTTTCTGAGACAAGAGTCTTGCAAGGTTTGCGGAACAACTGGCCATCTGGGTTCTTGTCTAGTCCGTCGCACTGGTGCTTTTCGCCTTCATGGGAGAATTGTTTTGAAATGCTTCGACTGCCTTCAAAATGCTACTTTCAACTCACTTGATATTCAATTTGAGCATCTTCGTATTTCTTCAGTAAGCAAGCAGCCTTGCTCTGTTAATTATCGCAAATTCTGCCCGTCGCCCGCCTCTCGAGCCTGCTCTGCATGTGGCCTTGTTGCAACTAATTGCCGCCGTGGGCCAATCATCCACCTCTTTCTCCTTCTGCAGCTAACTTCTGGCCCCCCCTTCCGGCCTGAGTCTCGCCTTCGCTCCCGAAACCGATCTTCTCGCTGGATACTGCGCGTAAGCAGTCGTCAAGACTCTGTCAGCGCCCAGCAGGCTGCCACTGTTCTTGACCCAGACAGTGATTGTGCTTTGTTCATCTGTCATAGAGAAGCACTGCCTCCTTTGAATACCACTTATCGGAAACTCCGCCCGGGGTTCCACCTGCTCTTGTCGCCCCTGAAGTGTCTGAGGTCATAAGAGACCGCTACTGGACATTGCTCGTCATCGCGCTATCTCCAAAGGCCTGCTCCTGCTGCACTAAAATCCCTGCCTGCATACAACCATGAGACGCGGGACGCTCCACCTTCCCTGAGCACTCCGCGCGCTACGTCTGGTGCTTCGCATGACTTAACAGCTTGACGAATGAATTCAAAATAGTCACACTTCAGCTTCACAACAGCGGCTGGCACAAGAGATCTCGGCCCGTCAGCTGCCAGCAAAGCATTCATTCCGTCACTTGCACGATGCACCTCCATCTCCGAGGGCGCCATCGCCTCTTGGAGCGAAAGGGGCGACAAATCAAGACTCCTAAGAGTTAGAACTCCTTATGATCTGTAAAGTTAGGGAAATACCCCGAGCGACAATTCTGATTCCGGCCAGTCAGGATCAAGAAGAGCACCTGTGTCTCGCTGCGAGGATAATGGGGCCACGATCAGGAGTTGCCAGCGGCATTGCATCTAGAACAACGACCAGCCGTGATAAGCATGACCTTGACTCCAGTGGGATAATTGGTTCTCGTTCAACGGGTCAGCAAATGAATCCAAAATCGGACACAGCCAATTCTACTGACGTTCCAGCCTCCGTGCACGCTAACATTATAATCTGTCCCTCTGTGGCAGAGCAAAGTATGTCTCTGTGTCTCTTACCAAAAGGAAGGGTGGGGGTTATTGGGCTACGAGACTATCGCAGTTCGAAAGGCTTACCGTTGCTAGAAAGCGAGCGGGACAATCTCCCCGCCACTGCCCCACGAACTTGACTTGCTTGCACGCTACCTTTCTAACAGATTTGTGGAAAGCTCACTGCGCTTATGTATTTCCGATACCCTATCCTGGCCAAAGCCAGATCAATCATGCGCCTTACGAATTGCCATAATTCATCTATGAATCTGCCTTGAAGGCTAATGAACAGTTTCCGGCCTGGAGTCCACATGATTTAATTATAGAGATGTATTAGCATAGTGACTCGTCTCAAATCGCTTCAACATTTCAATCAAAATAGCTCCAAAACACACAAACAGTTTGGCAATCATATTTGTCAAGATAAAAAGTCGATGTGACTATCAAGGACAAGCTTCACCTCAGTAGTGCTCAAATCGAAACTCGTGGCCCTCTTCAAAATTACCATTGAAGCTATCTGGAAGTAGAAATATCAGTAACTTCCACTTCGGCCACTCACTCAAAGTGGTTCCGGACAGTAGTCAGCGATCTGAGATCTTAAACCATGATTTATTTTACTCATGAGCCCACAATTGTGCCATGATATGAATATGCATTACATAATGAAAGCAGCAATGAAAAACCGTCGCCCCCCCCCTCAAAGCCTACCATGTCTTATGACTTGATGTCCTACAACCACACCATGAACGAGAATACTTCAGCAGATTCTCGTCGCAAATCATGGTCGAACCCCAGATCAGGATTCCGCTGTGATCTTGAAGTCCTTCCTGCAGTAATTTCTTTGCATCAGGTTCGCCGCGCCCATCTATGGGCCATTGGCTTTATTGAGACACAAGGCCTTAGTCGATTATTGCTTCAGCTCCCAGACCACTTCTTCTAAATGCCTTTCAACATACTATGACAACATGATCACTCCAAAAACATGCGATGTTGAGCACACTTGATGAACCTGAAAGAACCAAGCAGTGCCGTCACGATGATGCAGCACCAGGGAGTCAGCAACAAAAAGCCAGGGCTATTACCAATGGGTGGAATCACAACAGTCCCTGTAACTCTTCCGTCGAGAAGCCATAGTCATATGTTCAAACTGTAATACTACAGAGCTCCAACTGTTTCATCTTTCAAGATTTAATAGATATGATTTTTTCAGCCTTAAATGGTCCTGTGGATAATGTTCGCACAGTATCTCCATCTCAAGCAGTAACTAGGGTTCATATTTAGCGATGGCATAAGAAACATGTAAAGTCTTTGAAATTGACTCCATTGGGCATTTAAAGGGGGAGCCCCTTGCCGCCCACCAAGACAAAATAGTGAATACCCTGCTGGTGATGCTGAGTGGCGCAAAATTCAACTTGAGCGCTTTGGCGCCAAAATCTTCGCGCTACTCTTTTGTGGTCAGCGTGCTACTCATTGTTTTTTTTCTCTCGTTTCCAAATGCGACCCGTCCTATTGCTGTTTGTGTGAGGATCATGGCGCTGCGACCTCGTTCAGACCTTACGCGCTGGCGGCTCGACTGCATCCAAGGGGCCCACTTTTGGCGATACGCGGAACCTCAAGCCGCTGCCTCGCAGCCACAATCAAGGGCCGAAAAGCACTTTTTGGGCATCCCAGCCGTACATAATCCTCTCACTAGAATGACTTGTGTAAGAATCTTCACTGAGTTTGCTTGGCGCAGGAAGATCCTCAACTGCACAAACCCGAGTCCTACCATGACAGTGCACGGAATGGGTGGTCATTCTTCCAATCGCTTCAAATGCCCGACGGCCATTGGGCGTGCGGCTACGGCGGACCCAGCTTCCTCCTCCCCGGTCTGATCTTTGCCATGTACATTACTGGAGCTCCTTTCCCAGATGAAATGTGCCTCGAGATACCGCATTATCTGGCCTACCACGTGAACGACGACGGTGGTTGGGGCCTGCATCTCGAAGGCCCATCAACAGTTCTTGCAACGACCTTGTACTATGTCATGCTCCGTATGTTCGGGCTAGGCCCAGATGATAGCCTCGTCGCTGGTGCCAGGAAGTGTCTCCAATCGCTCGGTACGAATTATCGTTTCACCTTTGCATGACGCAGCCCAAATTCTCACCTCTTCCAAAAAAAAAAAGGGGGCCCAACAGGCATTCCCCAGTGGGGCAAGATCTGGCTCAGCTGTCTCAATCTGTTCGAATGGAATGGAGTCAACCCTATCCCGCCAGAGTTTTGGTAAGCTGAAGTCTTATGCTATATCGCACTTGAAACGTATTTACATCAGTAAAACAGGCTGCTCCCTGAATGGCTTCCTTTCCATCCAAGCAGATGGTGGGTCCAGTGTCGTGTCGTATATCTTCCAACTTCATACCTCTATTCAAAACGCTTCAAAGTCCCACTCAACCCTTTGCTTCAAAGCATCCGAGAAGAAATTTATTCGACGCCGTACGAGAGCATTGACTTTTCCAAATACCGTAATATTGTTGCCGCCTCAGACCTAAAGAAACCACATTCGCGGCTCCTCCGAGCTGCCAACTACGCCTTGAGGGTGTGGGAACACTTTCTTCAGCCCAAGTGGCTGCTTGAGAGGTCTCAACAGTACACCCTTCAGCTCGTACTGCGCGAAGACGAGAACACAGGGCACAATTGCCTTGCACCAGTCAACAAGGCCTTCCACATGGTCACCGTCTATGCTTCTGAGGGACCCACGTCAGAAAGATTGACCCTTCACAAGCGCCAGCTTCCCACGTACTTTTGGATGGGCCATGACGGTTTCACCTGCAGCGGTACAAATGGCATCCAGGCCTGGGATACCGCATTCACTATTCAAGCTGCGGCTGAATCTGGTCTCCACAGGGATAAAAATGTTGCCGAGTCTCTTGATCGGGCTCTCGATTTCATGCAGGAAACGCAGCTTGATTCCAATCTTGACGATCCTTTTCGCCAGCCGCGAAAGGGCGGCTGGCCCTTTAGCACCAAGGATAATGGCTATGTTGTCTCTGACTGCGCAGCTGAGGGCCTCAGTGCTGTCATCACGCTTCAGGAAAAATGGCAAGTCTCTGCACTCGAGCTTCATGGGGTCGAATCAAGCTGACAGTCAATAGCAATTTCTCAAAGAAGATTACGCATCAATCCATGTGCGATTGTGTTGATACAGTCCTCGGCCTGCAGAACAGCAGCGGTGGCTTTGCATCATATGAACGTATTCGAGGCAGCCCGTTGCTGGAGCTGTTAAACCCAGCCGAGATCTTTGACCAGATCATGATTGAACACGCTCACGTCGAATGCACGTCAGCCTGTCTCACTGCGCTGGCCGGTTTCCAGGGAATAGACGACAAGTACAGGTCAAATGACGTGCAGCACGCAATTCAAGAATGCATTAGATTCATCCACGCCCAGCAGCGACAAGATGGCAGCTGGTACGGTTTCTGGGGCGTGTGCTTTACCTATGCTATTTTCCTGGCACTGCGAGGTCTTGCATCCGCAGGGCACACGTATGAAACAAGCCCAAGAGTTCGACGCGCGTGCAAATTTCTGCTCGACAAGCAGCGTGAAGACGGTGGCTGGGGCGAGCACTACACGTCGTGTGAGTTGGAGGAGTACGTACAGCATACCAGTCAAGTGGTGAATACGTCCTGGTCTGTCCTAGGATTGATGTTCGCCGGATACCCTGAAAAGGCCCCAATCAAACGAGGCCTGGATGTGAGTCAGCTGAATCGAATAGTGCAAGCATCAAAATTGACCGGAATAATAGCTCATCAAGGCTCGGCAGCAGCCAAATGGATGCTGGGCCCAAGAGTCCATCGAGGGTGTCTTTAACAAAACCTGGTACGTCACGCAGTTGAACTCGTTGTAAGAGCTAGCCTGACCCTAATGTCAATGTACAGCATGATTGGGTATCCCAACTACAAGCACATTTTTACCGTCTGGGCCTTGGGCAAGTATTCCGAATCTTTCTTGCCCGGCCAAGAGGGCAGTGAGAGTCTGCCAGTAGATGTCAAATCATGACTTGTACTTGGCGCTGCACTTGCCAGCATGGACGTCATTTTGGTGGTGGACCGGTGGCATAACTCTCTCAAGCGAGACGTGGTCCAAGTAAAGTTTTTATATATATGTATACCTATGCATGAACAGGAAAGGTTACTCGAGCAAAATTCTATGGTCAAAAGTCTGTGATCAGTAGTCTTCACTTTTAAAAAATAAGCAAATTCAGAAAGAAGGAAGCGCCTCATGTTAGAAGATTGTAGGCGATGCGCTTGTGCGTTGGCCCAAACGGGAAAATGAAGCCAAATTGAAGACCCATTCTCCAAAACAGGAAAATTCAGAAGCTAAGGGACAGAGACTGCGGCAAAACAAAAAGAGGGGCGATTATAGGGATCAGCAGGGCAATGGTTTTTGTTGCTTTAACCGCCGAAAACAAGGGAATGCCGGCGCCACCAACGCACTATCCGACTGCCGATGCGCCTTATCACCTCGTTGCACTTGACCTGCACCACAAGTACATTTGCACACGCGGGCGCTTCATATTTGCCCGGCTCCTCTGTCGCCCCTCAACTTCTTGCCCCTGATCAGCAGTAGACGCTGCTCAATGCCTTCTCTACCCATACGTAATTCTCAATGATCATGACGGTCATGAAGATTTCCACCCATCACAGTTGCAGTCACAAAAGTTGATTCGACCCCAAATTACTCGCTTGGGTTCCAACAAAGTGCCGAAGAAGATAGAGATCGACCCTTTGCGATGATCTTTAAATGTCTAACTGCTTAATGAGTCCCTGAGGCAAACAGCATACGAGCAGAAAAGGCATTGTGCTTTACTTGTTAAGAGCAAATGGGGCCGCATCACACGATGCCAAGCTAGCTCTCTTCCACCTCCGTCACATATCACATTGTTCATTTTTCAGCCTGATCTTAATTTTGCAAAGTAGGCGTCGATCTGTCTTACTAGCTAGGGGCGACTGACCTTTTCCAATCTGCAGTGCAAGAACAAGATGCACTGCCTCCAGGTGAACATGACCGGGCTCAAATTCGTGTATTTTGTTTTTCTCCTAGGATAGATACGCTGCAGAATTCTCGACCGTTACTCTTCCTATTTAAATCTGTGTCTGTTTTTTCTTGACATGACGCTTGCCAAAGGTTTCACTGAGTTTCGCATAGTTATGACTTTGAAACCAGTGCTTCAATTGCTGATCATACAAGCTATCTTATGTCAACGATGTGATGTTGGGGCCATCAACAGTCTCAGGCGTCGTGGCTCCTCTAAACAGCAGTCATACGACGATCTTTGTGTAATTTGGACCCTTCACTGGGCGCTTGATATTCATGCTATCACACAAAAGACGACTGCCCAGCGTTGTGGCAGCGAGAAGATGATTGTCAATGATGAGACAAGTCTGCAATATAAATACTGAGTAATGCCTGGTTAGCTTTTCGATTCTTCTTCTCCAACTATCAACACAATCCAAGAAAATTAATTCAACAGTCTCAAATCTGAACAACCTTCTTCTTCATCATCATCATCAAACCATCAAATCTTCAAAACAAATCATCATGCTTGCCTCAATCGCCCTCTTTGTCCTGCCAATCTCCGCTGTGTCCGCCCTGGGCATCAACTGCCGCGGCTCTAGCTCCTGCGCCGGTGCTGGCGGCAAGCTGAGCGAGGTCATCACAGGCGCCACGCAGGCAGACCAGAACAAAGTCTTCAATTCTGGCGAGCACGTTGCTTGCTCCAAGAAGCTGTGCGCCTTCTACCAGGTGAGATGTTTCTATTTTTAATCCTCTGTCTTTCATAGCTATTAGAATCGGCAGTAACTTGTCAGTCTTTGAACCTCTTGCTAACACATGTCGATAGAACGGAGCTAGTGGAACTGCCGCCCAGGCTGTCGGCTTCCTCCAGCAGCTGGCCAGCCACGGTGAGTTTCGAACAATTCCTTCATCCAGAGACTGTTCCAACTAACTGGAAAAAAAAGGTTGCGACAAGTGCGGCTCGGTGCCCACACAGCCCGGCAACGACGTCGGCACCGGCGAGCTGACGGTCAACTTTGTCGTGTAGAGAGATGAAGCACCTTTTTCTCCTGGGAGTAAGTCCCCATGTAAGGGGAGATTTCTTTGAGGGTGGCTTTTGAAAATGTCTTTGTCGTTTCAGGCTGGTTGGGGATTGTTCTGGCATAGACTGGCAATGAAAATCTAGTCCACTCATTTGATTCTTCAAAATGGCAAACTCAATGAAACACAAACCATTGACTCTGCATTTCAGTCAATTTTTCTCTTAAATCTGTCGGAAACTCCCTTTGTGGGTGACCTTTCCTGATTTGGTGTCTTGAAACAATTGCCCCAATCTGCCTTGGGGCAACAACAACAACAACTTCCCTCATATTCTTTGACTTTGCTTGCAAATTAGATTTGATTGCCTTTCCCTTTTCCTGGATGTACAGAAATGTCTGGATAGGAAACAAGGCGTTGATCAATGAGAGGGAAAGAAATGGTCAGGAGGGTTTAAAAAGTCTTTTTTGCCCAAGTTTTATCTCTGTAAAATGACCCATTTTGGGGGCTTTATGCAAAAGACGTTTCTTTGGGCCCCTTGCTTTTTGACTCTCTGCCACTCCCTCATACACTCACACAAAGAGAGAAAAAGGGTTTGGCGATGGGAGAAATTTTTCGTAGTCAAAAGGGTTCACTTAGGAGAAAAGGTAGCAAAGGAAAGAGGAACTGACTAGAATAGCAGGAGTAAAGATGGGTAATAATTCATGAGTTCAATGGATCTCTCTCCTCTCTGAGAGGAAGAGAAACAAGAAAATCTTGGTTGTTTACATGTAATCTCGTCACGTCAAAAGGTCATGGGTCTTAGAAGTCTGTCTCCAATGGCACAGTCTGACATCGCTGCAGGATCGAATTTTCAATCATGCCAATGGAGAGAGAGTGTGTGAAAATGGACAGGTCACAGATCATTTCCATGCGCATCCAACATGGGCTCGAGGCGCTCAATCAGCTCCTCCTTGCTCATCTCGCCGTCGGTGTCCTCGTGGGTGCTAGTCTTGGGCGGGAACAGGATGCTGTTGATGGCGTGTACGACACCGTCTCTAGACACACCGTCGCTGACCGAGACGCGGAAGAAGGCATTGAGCTTGATCTCGATGAGGCGGCCGTAGCGGGCAATGTCGACAGACAGCTCCTTTCCGTCGAGCAGGGTGGGCAGTGAGAAGTGGAATGTACCCCTTGGGATGCCAGTGATTTGGTCGTCCCCTGAAGAGCCGGGATAGTACTCGTCGCTGTAGACGGTCTGGTTGAGCACGACGTGGTACTTGAGCAGAGCCTTGAGGTACTTCAGACCAGGTGGGCTGAACAGGAAGGCATTGAGGCCAGGGCCAAGCTTGGCAAAGGCAAAGTTTGAGGGCGCAAAGATGGTGCTGCCCTTGTGCTTCGTCTTCTGCAACTCTTCGAGCAGGCCAGTCTTGGTTAGGGCAAGGTCGAGAGTAGAGAACTCTGTAGGCAGCAGCTGGAGCCCGATAAGCGCCTCTGGTGGAGGCACGATCAGGTTGTCAACGCCGTGGATAACGCCGTTGGTGCCAAAGATATCGACTGCAATGATGCGGCTGTAGAAGTTGACGGTGAGGCCACGGAAGCCAATTTGGGTGGCAAGCCGCTGGGGCAGGGGCTTGTCTCCAAGCTCGTCAGACTTCAGCAGAGTCGGAATGGTGCGGCTGGTCAGGATGCGGCCTGCGGGATACAGCTCTGGGGAGACGTGGTACGACAGGATAGCCTCGAGAAATTCCTTGGATGGCTTTGGAGCGTGCTCAGGGATCTTCTTAAAGGCAAAGTCGGTGGGGGCAAAGACTGTGTAGTTGGCCTTGGTGCCGTTCAGAGTCTTGACGAGATCGGGGTAATCGTCAAGGAGCTTGGCGAGCTTGGTTGTGTATTTGCTTGATGCAATCAGCTCATAGACTGTCTTCTGTGGTTTGCAGTGATGAGGAGGTCCGTGATGTGGAGGCCCGCGGTGGGGTGGACCATGGTGAGGTGGGCCGTGATGAGGAGGGTGGTCGTCATGGGGAGGCTCCTCGAAAGCCTCAGGAAACCTCACAGCCTGGTGCTTAGCAGACTTTGAGGCAGAGTCGAGCCACGGCTTTGCATCAGAAAAGATGTCGAGAGCAACGTTGCCGAGCTTGGAGCCTGCTTCGGTGGTGTGGAAGACGGCGTCGTCAATAGCATTGGTGGCCTTGTCGGAGAACTGGGACCAGGCGCCGTGGACCTGGTCGTGGTAGCCCTTCAAGAATCGCTCCAGGTCGTGCACCACGTCTGACTTTGCATGGCTAGTCTGGCTGACGACCTTCTGCGCCTGGGCGTTTAGTTCCTCAAACACATGGGCATCGGGCACTACTAGTGCTGCCGTCAAGGCAGCCAAAGGCAATGTGTTGAGCAGCTTCATGATGCCTACAGAATGAAAAGTCTACAGGCAGATGGAGAAGAAAAAAGGATTACGGGTGCCTGGCAGGCGGCAGTTATTCAGCCATGTCGGTATTGCAAGGGAACGAAGGCGTACGTCGCTCGCTGACGCAATCAAGGCCCTCTATCTTCCCCGCGCGCCACGAATCCGTTTGATGTTTGAACTGCGCCCTTTCCTGGCAGCAACGCCCGTGAGCCAATGAATGGCGGGCGGGGAAAAGACCTATCTGACTCGGTGCGCGCAGCTTACGCTAGTTCTATGTTTCAAAAAACGCATAACAATATTTTGTAATGCGTGAGTGTTTTAGGGGCGTCAGATGGCTGGCCAGACTGAAGGTTGTTTTGGGGCGAAATTATGATAGCCTCGACTGAGCGCCTCATCTGTAGGCCAGAAGAATGGTACAAAGAGAACAGCAGAACACCTTGTCGGCAGATGACGGACACCCTTAAAAGATGAGTCAACAATGGAACATTAGATTCCAGCCGGAAAAGACTTAAAATTAGAGGTAAAGTGCATGCAATCAGAGGAGACCGGTATGACACAGCAGCATTAGGAGCTACTTGTCAAAAACACCCCCATGCACAAATAGCTACCGCGGCATGTCACATGACTAAATCACGTGATAACAGAGCTACTTTTTAAAACGATTCCTCAGTTCATCTTCGAAAGAGAGAGAGAGAGAGATTTTTAATCGAGGTAAAATTCAAAGTTTGATGATTGGAAGTAAGTTGTAGACAAAAGCAGAATCACACGCCACTCGTCCCAAGACGGATGCAGCGGCGTTGAGCGGTAGGATTACCTGGAGAGGCCGCGTATTGCCGCGGCGGCGGGGCTGCATGCCAACCACCGGATTTTCAGATTTTGCGATTGAAAACATGCCTACAACAGTTTTATTTTTATCGCAACGTCTTGCTGCGCACGCTTGCGGGCAACTAAACCACAACAAGACCTCGTGGGTGGTGGCCGCGGTGGCTGTGGAGAGGCTCGACTTTGCTGAACAGATGGGCGGACGGGCGGGCTTTGTCATCTAGCCAGCTTAGCAGACACAACAAAAAAGCGACACAGAGAGGGATGACATGAGGGCTAGGCCGCGAAGAGCAGGGATGGGCAGATGCTTGCTGGCGGCGGGCCAGTAGTAAGAGTACGCACGCATCGGCGCAGACTCCGTTGTGTGTTTGGTGCCGCCACCTACGTGTCCAAGACGAAGGAAGGGCAGCGCATTCCCCAGTCTCACAACCTGTTAGTCATGGGCCCTCTGGTGTGCGGAGGAGTGGCTGCTGAGGAGTAATCATGATGGAACTCGTATATTTTCGCTCAAAAGTTGGGCCCAGGCGACGGAGCTAGCTGGGTCGGCTAATCGGTGGTGATGGTGGTGGTGGTGGGTCAGAGATGATGGCGATGGTGATTGGGGTGCAAGTGTGTGAGAATATCTTGTCGGTAAAACGACACACGCACGCGCATTAGGTGACAGGCCACGCCTAGGCGGTGGGACGAGAAAGCTGCAGGCAGAAGGATTTCCTACATGGGTATGGGGGGCCGAGAGTGGCGAGACGAGTAGACAGGCCTGCTCTCAGCCTCGCCGGCATGTGGATGCATGAGTCTGAGCATCGGCTTGCATTGTACCGACTTGGCCTTCTTCCTTTCGAGTCTGCGTGGCACAGTCAGGAATTTCCTTTGCTGTGTGACTCTGATAGGCATCATCTGTGGTGGCGAAGTCGGAAGGACGTCGGCAACAAAGGGCGTAGGCAGAAGTGAATAGAGACACAAACTTACAGCGCGCGTAATGTGTCCGGGCAAGCGTAGGCTCCAGGACACGGTTATGGCCGTAGTTGTTGAGGAAGGGCCGGCAGCAGTAGGAGCAGCAGCAGCAGCAGCAGCAGCCAGAAGCAGCAGCAGCGGCGGCGTCGGCGGCGGCAGCAGATCAGAACGAGCAAGAACAAGCAGAGTGAACAGCAAATTGCTGCCTTGTGAGTGGCCAAAGAGCCAGGCAGGCTGATATGCGCGCGCGCTTTCTCGCTTTGCGAGTGGCGGGGACAAAGGAAGAGGAGGAGGAGCAGCAGATAGGGACACTCTGGCTCTTGGGCGTCTCCCTCTGTACAGAGGCGAAAAAAAGAGTCATCGGCCGTCGACGCCCCGTCACAAAAGCGCCTGGGCGCCCCTCTCCTCTCGCTGCTCTGCACGCAGCCATGATGCCTCAGGACCAAAGCAACTGGCCTCACAGCCTTGAATAACCGTCTACTGTCATCCTGAGTGCTATTACATGTGCCTGTCATAAACGGTCACATCCCTTTTGTTTCCTCCCTCTTGTTCCCTCTCGCTTCGGGCCAATACGCGTACCTGAAAGCCGCCACGACACCGACTCCTTCGCTCGAGAGGCCTTCCATCCATTACCGCCTCGCGCTCTCGCCGCACCATCTCCACTCATCTTGATACCCCCTTTCCTTCTGTCTGTTGATTCATTCGCATATCGATACCCGCGGTTTTTGGTTCGCTGAGACAGCCACGACAGCCGACTTTGCCTTTGCTCAAGAGACCTCAACCGATCTTTTGGACACGACAAGCTCTGCATCCTTGACTTGTCCTTGCATCCTCCCATCCCAAACAACCTGATCTCCTTTTTCGGAGCTCTCCGCCTTTCAAGACTACCACCACTTGTTCTTCTGTTGCTACAGCCAGCCTTGCCTTTTCCTTGGGCAAGAGCTGTGACCTTTTGACGAATCTTTGACCCTTTGTTTTTTATATTATAATTAACATGGGCCTGATTGTCTTTGGAGTATCTGAAATTACTGAAACATTGTTCAACATGGATTCCGCACCATACATTTCTTCGGCGTTGTAGGAGCTTTCCTTGCACTCACGGTTACCGGGCAAAACTCTCTCACACGGTTTTTTGCTACATATCTCTCTTGGCTCTACTGCTACTGGTTTTCTTCTTGACCCCATCTACTCTTGCAGCTGGCTCATGCTATCTGCATCCGAATCACCTTGAGACTTTGTTGAGGACGCTCACGTTTCGTCGTCAGCGAAGACAAGTCTACTTTGGAGACTTTCCTTGAGAAAGATCACTCAGTCTGGAAATGGACGGCGCCAGCACCGTTGCAGCTCAACCTCAATGGCGCTTCGACCCGCTCCCCGCGCCGGGTGACTCTGCTCACCTCGGCCGCACCGACTACTCTGCCTTTTTCGGGCAGAGGTCGCTGGTGCCGGCTGAGGATGACGCATCGAGCTCATCCGGCTCAGACCTCTCCGACCAGTTCGAGGCCTCATCGCAGGCCTCGTACTCGACAGACATCACCGAGCCCGACCACGAGGCTTCGGACGACTTGTCTGGAACAACACGCTTCATCGAAAGCATATCCTTTGGCCAGTCCGCTGCGGGTCCAAGCGCGCGTCAGCGACAGGATCTCAGCGCGACTGCCGCCGTCCACACCAAGCTAGCTGCACTCGACGCACACGACGCCCACGCTGCACGAGTACCCATAGGCTGCCATAGGTCCGCCCTGTCGAGGGTTGACAGCGTCTGTCAGACCCGATCACAGAGGTTCCCAGTCCTGCGCTGCGCTACCGGTTCGGCAGTGACTCAGAGAAGGGGCTCGACAGAGATAAAATCTGCTGGCGTCCACCCTCGCCGCAGCGCAATCTCGAGTTCCTGGTCTGCACCGTCACTGCTGCAGCAGAACGGGTCGACATGCGGCGACCACCCTCGTCGCAGTGCCCTCTCCACTTCCTGGAGTCCACCATCGCTCGTGCGTGAAGAAGACCGACGCAAGGTGATGGTGGAACAGCTAGTCGGTAAGTTATCTTTTATTTTTTTTGGTTTATAAATCTTTGATGGCTGACGAGGCCCTCCTTAAAGAAACGGCTTCCCAGCTCATCGCTGCTATCTGGCCTAGCTCTGTGGCCCTCCCAGGCGCCACTCAGGGTAGCGTCATATCACTCCCCTTCTTCGTACGCGAGACGCTACGACGCTCGAGAACCAGCTACAACTCCCTGCAGGTGGCTCTCTACTACATCGTCAAGCTCCGCGCCAAGGGCAAGATGCCCTTCTGTGACATCAACAAAGAGCAGAGCCCAGAGACCCAAGCCCTGCGCGCCATGCAGTGCGGACGTCGCATGCTGCTGACGTCGCTGATCCTGGCGTCCAAGTACCTGCAAGATCGCAACTTCTCGGCCCGCGCCTGGAGCAAGATCTCAGGACTGCCCGTCAACGAAATCACCAGCAACGAGATGGCCGTCCTCCAGGCCCTCGACTGGAAGCTGCACGTGACTGAGAGCGACTTCTCGCACTGGAGTGTCGTCGTGCACAAGAGCACGGAGGTCATCAAGTCAAAGGGCGACTGCAGGCCGCTGTGGCAGCAGGTCATCAAGTTGCACCACGACGGTGCCAGCATCGAGGCCCTGGCCCTGGCCATGCGCCCTATGCAGCCGCTCCACTGCCCAGTGCAGTGGTGCTCATCCGGCGCCCAGTCGCTGCCCTCTCCCACCGCCTCCGTCTCCGCCGGCAGTCCACGCTCCGTTGACTCGTTCCCTGCCTTTGACTCTGCGCGCACCGGCTTCGGTCACGGCATGCTGGCCACACCCGCCTGCTCACCCCCCAGAGAGCCGAGCATCTACGTGGGCGGCCCTCCTCCTCCCGCTCCCCACCTGGGGACCAACCTGTCGACGCCTTCCATGACGCCGCTGGGCTCGTCCCAGGCCAGTACTCCTGCTGCGTTTATTGGCCTGAACGGTCTCGATGGCATGTCCAAGACTGGCGCTGCCACCAGCACGAACCCGGTGTGGACCGAGTTTCGCATGCTGTCGCCTCAGAGTCTGAGCTACGCCTCCGACGACGACATGGCGACAAAGGCACCGACTGGGTCGAAGCGTCGCGCTTCACAGACAGGCGCCCAAGGTGAGCTCGCAAAGAGCTCATCTCCGCTAAAGGTTTGCAGGCGCGCCTGAAATCTTTTTCATTTTTGCTTTTTCATTTGTCACTCGGCGTTTCTTCTGGAGTCATACATGATGCATATCCTTAAGGGTGGGGAATGTGTGTGTGTAATGTGTCTTGATATTGTTTAATGTATCTTGAATCAAAGAGTGTCAGCAAGCGCTGCTGGCACTTGTACAAAAAAAGCAATCGTGTGCCTCAAGTGTCAGCGCGCAAACAGTGTCATTGGAAAGGACACTGAGTATTTTCATTTGGTGGGATGTTCCCGCAGACCAAACCACTCATTTATTACTGCGTCCATCGTAGTGTCATCAATTGCAACGACTGGCTGTAGGACAAGCGAAGAGAGTTACATCGGGCCTACGGGTGGCGTTAGCTTGTGGGGCTTTGGAACTGGCGGCCGTAAGATTCGAGAAGAGCGCTAGACTCTGCAGGCCAGGAATGCGGACTCGACCTTGTTTTCTCTCTCACCCCCTCTGCATCTTGGTCCGACCGTGTACGCAAGGGTGTTTAATTCAGGCGAGGCCATTCCTCTCTGTATACTTGCAGGGCCAGCAGTCAAATTCCAACCTCGTCCTCTCCTCACCCACCACCACCACCACCACCACCATCACCACCGCCGCTACCACACACATATCCATATTCGCTAGCCTTGACTTCTCCCGCAATTCCAAAGTGCAGGCTTTTCATCTTCAACGCGACAGAAGACTCTGCGACGCAACTGAGCGCGACAGAAAAAGCATATAGACCCAATTCGAGGACCCTTGGAGCATGCCATTGACCTGAAGTCTTGCAGTGCGGTCAGGCCACACACCCGGCAGAGCGTCCGAAAAAAGGGCTCCTGCATATGGCTTGACTCGACCGACTTAGAATCAAATAGCAACTCATGTCACCGCTGCCCCTAGAGCCGCGCCTTCCAGATGGCAAGCCTTCGCATCCAAACTCACTCGTCCTCGAGGCGTGGGCGCAGGGCTACATGGTCGGCAGTCTCGTCATCATGGCCGCCATCACGGTCGCAAACATGCGCCCCGGCGTCATCCTCCACAAGCTCATCCTGCTCGAGCTCGTCATGGGCATGTTCCACGGCACCTTCATCTTCGCCAACCCGCCGGCTTATGGCTGGTACCTGTCGGCCACGGCAATCCCGCTAAACATGTCTTGGTCTCTGCACAATGTCATCGCCTGGATGAAGACCAAACCTTTTCTCACACGCCGCTGGTCGCTCTTCTACATCATCACCGTCATTCTCGTCCAGCCCTACTGGGTCCTCGAAATCTACGCCAATTTCACCTATTTCAACAACATCAACGACATCTTCCGCTACACACGGCCCTACGAGGCTCTATTCCGTGATCCTTGGTGGATCTTCACTGCCATCAACCTCTTCTACAACATCATCACCCGCTACAACATGTCTCTCTTGACCGTCATTCGAGTCTCACCGCGCTTCGGCGTCCTCCTCACTGCATTGGTCCTCTCCATTTGTTTCATCATAGTTGATATTTGCGCCGTCACGGGCGTCTTTGATACCATTTTGCCGGACGGGCTGAACCCGTTCTGGAAGCTCGCCTTTGTTTTCAAGTGTTTGACAGATTCGATTGTTCTCGACGACTTCAAGACGGCGCTTGATCGTCTGATGCGTCACAAGCTTCAACGCGAAGCCGTCAGCTCCCAGTCGTGGGGCTTTGTCAATATGAATGCCGACACGGCCGTGCAGAGCCAATTCCACGATGACGACGACGCCGCAGCACTTCGCATATCCGAGTCACGGGCGCAGACTCGAGCCGGGCAGGATGCTGACATGTGGCGCATCCACAGTATCACCACAGCTGCCAGTGAGGATCCGCTGGGCGACGACAGCGTCGACCGACAGCGCAACCGCTCTGCCGCAGAACCAAGCTCACCTATTGACCTCGCCCAGAAGAGGGCTTCAGCAAGAGCTACCGCCCTCCACAGCGGCGCCGCGACGCCGGCAAGCCCCCTGTCGCGCGATGACATGGGTTCGGCAGCAGGCCGACCTACTTCCGAAGAAGGTAGAGAATGGCAGCGCAAGGTGTGGCAATCTGTGACGCCTGTGCACGAGACTGCACCCACCGCTGGCGGTGGTGGTGAAGGCAGCGGTAGCAGCAGCAGCAGCAGCCGACACAGCAGCACCACTCATTCGGCCAATGCGTCTTCGAGACGTGCCCGTCCTGCTGCTTCTTCTCCTGCAGCCCCAGCCCCAGCCGAAACGTGGGACGCCGTCGACTTGCCACCCTGGCCACAAACGCACGGCGGCAATGATCCAGCCCATGGGAGATGACCGGCATGAGATTTGACATTGGATGAAAATGTCACTCTCTTGTTGCTATACACCGAACGAATTTTTACGAATCTCTTGAAAGAACAGAGCTTGCTAATTTCTCATTGAAACGGAGCAGCATAGTCCGGCTGGTTTTGGTTGTTTTTTAATTGCGCATAGAAGATGGATCCTGGCATTCAGGCGTTTTCTTTAATCTCTCATCTGGGGACAAATCTGATGCGCGTCATGTGTCTCAAAACAATACTCTTTTTTTCCCATCCTTTATGACCCCAAAAAATGGCGGTATCCTGTACAGTTTTAGAAGAAACAAATGATACTCCCCTTCGCCGCCTCTTTCCGCCAAGGCCCAATGCAAATGTCCATTTTCCATTTTCCTTTTCGAAGCGACTCCATTCTCTAGTCTTCATCATCATCGCCATAGCCATCAAACCGCACCTCGCTGCGTCATGCGGTCTGCGCCTCGCCCGCCGCGCGCATCCCTGCCCTTGCCTCGACGCGGGCCTCCCCCAAAGCCCTGCTTCTTGCCTCCACGCCCTGCGTTGTACTCAATGCGCACCAGAGGCTGCTCAGCACCCTTGTTGCCCTTGAGACCGAGCTTCGCACGCTGATCCTCTGGCACCTTCCAGGCCTGCCACGCTTGCGCAGAGGATTCGACGCCACGCACCTCCTCGACCCACGCCTTGACATACGCCGCATCCGGGTCATAGTCGGCCGCCTGCTTGACCGGATTGAACTTGCGGCCCTCGCCACTGCCGCGCGGGTCGTTGCCCACGCCCGCCGTGTACTGCCAGTTGCCCCAGTTGGAGCCCACGTCGTAGTCTACCAGCAAACACTCGTACCACTCTGCCCCCAAGCGCCAGTCAAGCCCAAGGTGCTTCGACAGGTACGAAGCGACGTTCTGCCGCGTGCGGTTGCTTGTGTAGCCCGTCAGGAACAGCTCACGCTGTGCGGCATCTACAAGGCCTGTACCTGTCGTGCCCTCGCACCACCGCTGCAGCTTGTTCTCGTCTTTGTTCCATCGCAGATCCGTACGCCCCTTGAAGCCCTCTACATGGAATAGATCCGGGCCGTGCTTGCGTGCGCACAGGCGGAAAAAGTCTCGCCACAGCAGCTCGAAGCGCAGGTGTGCAGTGCCCTTGTTCTCGCCCTTGCCGTAGCCCTGGCCCTTGGACGCTTCCGGGAAAGGACCTGGCGAGCCGTCTTCGAATTCAAGGATTCGCCAGTGGATCTCTCTGGCCGTCAGACAGCCTAAAGCAAGCCAGGCACTGAACTTTGTCGAAAAGTCGGGACCCAGCATGCCGTTGCGTGTGTCCTTGTAGCGTGTGGCCGCGCCAGACGACAGCAGATGAGCAATGCGCTTGTGCCCTGCCGTCGCCCCGCCCTTGAACGGTATGGCTGTCTTTGGCGTGTCCTTTGTCGGCCACGTCGGCGGGTTCTTGAGGTCGTGGGATTCGGAGATTGGCTTGTGCAGGCATGCGATGAGCTCATCCAAAGAGGAGGGTATGGAAAAGGGTGAGGCTTGTGGAGGAATGTCTTGGGGCATCGGAGGCAATGAGCCTTTCTCGGGAGCGGGCAGCTCACGGCGAGGTGCTTCCCTTAGAGGCTCGACCATCTTCTTGAAGGATGTGAAGACTGTTGGCAGCTCTTTTGGTGACGAAAACGGCAGATCTCGGCTGTTTTTGGCTTTTTGTCAGTTCTTGCTGTCCTGGTCCTCTTGATTCATTGTCAGACTCACTCGTCAACAAAGTACTTTTCGTCGCGCCACAGCTTGAATTCGCAATCGTTGTGCTGCGCTTCGACCTGCCGCCGCACGTCGCGCTCCTCACGCCGCTCCTCGACGCTCTCGTCGGCTGTCATCCACACGCCGCCCACCTCGGCGCCACGCTCCTTGAAACCCTCAAGTAGTTGTCGCACGACATCGCCCAACCCGCCAACTCGGACTTCCAGGCCAGACCCTACACCCTCGAGCTTTTGCTTCAAGTCCCACACGCTCTCGGCCACAAACGTAGCGCGCTGGCGGCCGCAGCGCCAGAATCCACCCACCTGCGACCGTGCCTCCGGATATGGCGACTTCGACGAGGCATCGGCCAAGAAGCCAGACACCTCGACCTGTTGCGCCGCAAACACGTAGACTGGCAGCAGGTGGGTGAAGGGCCGGTGCGACTGGGCCTGCATGCGCGCCAGCTCGTGAAAGACGGGATTGTCGTGCAGCCGGAGGTCGCGGCGCAGGAGGTACACGAGCACGCGAGGCGTCGTTGTTGCTGCCGACATTGCTTTGGGGTTCTCTTGTCTTTTATAGAGAAAGCAAATTGTCTTGAGGTATTTTACTAATTCAAGAAGGAGTGTTGATCCATTCAGTGATGTCTCTGTCTATATGAGAAACTCTTCTCTGTGGGGGAATTTTGGGAAATTGCAAAATACATAAGAGTTTATGACATTCACAGGAACGAAACAAATGGCTTTCGAGTGCGTCATGGATCAATTGGAGGGAGACGGCGAGAGAAGCTAGGCCTAAGTTGGGACTAGCAAACATATCTTTCTTTCCCCGGATTTTGTTTTTCTTTCATGTCATTATATTTTTCCTTGTTTCTTTTTGGGTGTCTTGCTTCATTATATTTTTCCTTGTTTCTTCTTGGGTGTCTTGCTCCATCATCCCCTCTGTGAACATTAATTCGTCATCATAGAGGAAGCAAAAAAACAAGACTCTTTAGCAGACAGCACGATGCACGCCCTCGTGCATTGGCCGCTTCGCCTTGTGCTTGCCGTGCTTGTGCGCCTGGCCAGCGTTGGCATGCTCCTTCTCACTGCTATGGCTTGTGACGGCGCCGGGCTGGTACGCCAGCAGGTCCGTGGCGTTTGTGGTCATGAGTTGCTCCGTGATCTCGACAATGTCGCTGATGAGCCGATCCAACAGGTCGAGGGACATGCTCTCGCGGACGACAACGCGTAGGATCTCGATACTGTCTTCGTTGGGCGGCAGTGGGTAGTCTTAATTTTCAAGTCTCGTTAGCCTTTTCTGATGTTTCCCCCTTTCAATGTGAGAAGCAAAGGGACTTACTGGGGACAATGTACTGCTTGGCACGCAGCAGGTTCGAGACAGCGACCTGCTTGATATTAGGGTATTTTTGCTTGAAGCTGTCGCTCAAACGAAATGCCACAACTGGCAGACCGGGGTTGAAGTCGGCACTTGTCTCATTGGACTTGTGCGCCGGAGGCTGGCCTTCTTTGAAGTGGAACTGGCCCTTGGGGCGGTGGATATCGCTCACACACTCGTACCAGCCGGTGGCCTCGAGGCTGTTGCTGAGCAGACGGGCGTTGGCCATGGCGTTCTCCATGATGCTGCGGTAGCCATCAAAGCCAAGGTGTACTAAATTGTAGTACTGGCCGATGATCTGGGCACCAGGCCGCGAGAAATTGAGCGTGAATGACTCCTCAGTGCCGCCAAGGTAGTGAAGCTCGAACTTGAGGTGCTCAGGTAGGTACTGCTGGTCGCGCCAAATGGCCCATCCCACGCCAGCGTATACGAGACCAAACTTGTGACCAGAGGTGTTGATTGACTTGACGCGAGGCAGCTCAAAGTTCCACTTGAAGCCGGCACCTGCATGTGTGAAGGGAGCGATGAATGCACCGCTGGCACCGTCGACGTGGATTGGGATGTCGTTACCGCTCTCCTTCTCGTAAGCATCCAGGATCTTTGAGATTTCTTCGACTGGTTCATAGTGACCGGTGTAGGTGGAGCCGAGGATGACAAAGACGCCGATGGTGTTCTCGTCAATGTTCTTCTTGACCAGCTCCGGGTCCAGGCGGTATCTGCTGCCTTTGCTGACTGGCAGGATGCGAGCCTCGACTTCAAAGTAGCGGGCAAACTTCTCGAGAGCTACCTGAGCGTTGGCTCCCATGAGGATGTTGGGCTTGCTCGTGTCCTTGCCTTCGGCACGCCGCTTCTCCTGCCAGCGACGCTTCATCGCCAACCCACCAAGGTGGATGGCCTCTGAAGAGCCTGTAGTCGCAGTGCCGATTGGCTTCTCGCCCTTCTGAGCTCCCCACATGTCTGCAATGATGCTGATGCAGCGCGCGTGCATGTTCATCATGGCTGGGTACTCATCGGCGTCGGACATGTTTTTGGAGATGTTCTCCATGATGAGCTGATTGACCTCACGCTCCATGTAAGTGCCGACGAAGCTCGCCAGGTTCAGGTTGGGGCGGCCGTCGAGGTCGAGCTCGTCGCGGAGCATTTGGGCTACTGCCTCGGCCGGTGCGCCCTCCTTGGAGAGCTTGTACTTTGGAATCTCAAACTGCGCATTGAAGCGTGTCGAATATGGGGTGATCTGAGAGACTAGCCCATTAGCACGCTTGCCACGGTTGTGGTGAGCATGACGGGGGTCGCCGTGAAGCTTGGTGATGAGCTCATCGGGATCAACCTATTGATATGGGTGAGTTTGGATTACAGGAGAGTGCAAACTGCCAGAAGGCGTCTTACGTGTGTTGCAAGGCCAGCCATAATGTACGATGCTACTCTGTGAAAGCCAGAGCAATAGGACGAGTGGGGCTTTGAGATGCAAGAGAGAGCTACAGGAGCATCTTTATAAGGAATAATGTGGCTGAAAAGGCAAGCAAACGCACTGCTGACGTCTTGAGTTGGCCCAATGGACGCGTCTGCGTGACGTAGAGCATCAACCGGTATCTTCGGATCGAGCTTTACCAAAATGCCCACGGATTGGTCTCAGACAGCTACAAAGAGGGAGTTACATGCCGCGTGCCTGACATGCATAATTGGCTTGCGATTCGGCCTTTTACAACAGAGCGATGTTTCCTTTCCCCCCCTCGGAGCCGCGTCCAGGCAAAGGCACGGCATCCAAAGTAACTCGCCGGGTCGCCGTTCGGCCTTCGCTTTCTACCTCTATGCCTCAGATCGTAGTGACGGGCGACGGCATCGACTTGTTCCTGGCGGGGTAAATGGCAGACCCTTTTTTCTTGGTTTCTTCGCCCCTCCCCAAAAGCTTGTCCACAACCCTAAACTTTTTCGACATGCGCCTGTTTCTCGGGTCAATGAATTATGAACAAAAGGACAAACAGCAGGCCTGAGAGCCCAAGAATCCGGCAAAAGAAATACGAGGGGATTACTGACTTGAGATCTCACTGCGTTGGTCTCTTGGCTCGGGCCCCTCTTACTGTCAATGGCATCTGCTGCCAGAGGCCATACTCTAAAAAGTACTCGACTAGCCGCTTCAGCCGCTCAAGGTGTCTTCCCACGCAGTCGAGTTTCGACCTTGGTCCTCGGGAGAAATGACAAATACCTGTTTGGAAAGAACTGAACATGGTATTTCCTATTCCCATTAGTTTGGGCCAATATCAAGTAGGTTAATCAGAGTACACCGTTGGACCAGCTACCCCACGTTGTGCTGACGACAACTATACTGCTGCAATGCTCTTGGTATACTATCCCATTTACATTCATCTTCTCTCTACTGGACAGAGCAATTTACTATTTTCATCAACTTATGAGCCCGACGCTCATTGCATTTTACTTTGTAGTGTTTTCTGGACATTATCACAATAATCATAAGTCACTAGGGACGTTTGCTCATGGTAGAGACTGTTCACACTGAGCACAAGTTTAAAAAGCACACCTTCAGCCTATCAGTGCATCACTTGCTTGAATACAAGGCTTTTGGATACTGGTACCAAATAACTAGCGTAATTTGCAAAGTCCGCACAGCTCTCGTTTGCATCGGCAACCTCTTGCGAGAAGCTGTAAGCAAGGAGTAGGTGGCTTGGATGGTCGTCCCTTTGGGCTTGGAGATGCCTAATACCATATCTTCTATTGCCACCAAGTAGAGTATTAGGCTGAATCTGAAGAAGTTATGCTTGAGAACAGTGTGTTCTAGAAGAACAGCTACTTTGATTATACTTTCCTTTAAACAGCGAACTTCCGAGTAGATGCTTGCTGTGATACTCTCTCCATTAGTCGCACTAGACCCAAATAGGCCTCAGCTGCGGATGACGTCTGAAGTCTTTCTCTGTTCAGAATCACTGCCATTTGCCCAAGCTGGGCTTTGCAAATCGATATAGCTTTGGCTGCCATAACTCGATACAGTCAAGCAATTCCTAAACCTCCAAGATGGCAAAGGAGAAATCTGCAAATCCCGTCGCCGCGCACGCAAAGGCCGAAAAGGCCCGCGCCCTCAAAAAGTCAAAAGCAAACATCCAGGCCCAGCGCGCCGAGCGCCTCGCCCACCGCAATCCGGATCGCCTGCAGCGGCAGATTGAAGAGCTCAAAACCACAAAGGAGGCTCAAGGGGGCAATCTGAGGCCGCGGGACGCGCAGCAGCTGGAGCAGCTGGAGCGCGACGTTGCGGCGATCCGCAAGGCACGCGCCTCTCTACCCGAAAGCCAGCAACAGCAATTCAGGGAGCGGAGGCCACAGCGAGACGGAAGCGACAGACGACATGATAGCAACGGTAAAGGCAACGCGAACCACACGACATTGGGCAAGCGGAGGCGAGGGTTTGGAGACGACCACGGCAGCGAGAGCGAGGACACCGACCCCGAAGCGCGAGATATCCCCATGCCGCGAGACACGCCACCTCCCGTACCGTCACGAAAGCAAAGAAACAGATCAGAGCAGCAAAACCACGCATTACCTGCCAAGCCTGCCGCACCAGCCCAGACAACGTACTCGTCGGCTCCCCAGATACGCAACCTCAAGCAGGAGGCAGTGTCGGCATTCGTGCCTAGCGCCGTTGCCGCGAGGCTTAGACAAAAACAGCAGTCGGCGGCGCACGGCGGACGGCTCCTTGAGCCAGAAGAGCTCGAGCAGCTCGAGGCCAGCGGATACGGGGATGCGGCGCAGGCGGCGCAGGCGGCAGCCGACGAGGAAGCACACAAACTCATGATGCGGCAAGCTATTAACAACGACGATGGCCTCCAGGTCGACGACAAAGACATTGACCTTGAGGCCGAGGAGGCGGCGTTTGCGCGCGAGTTGGCCGCGACCAACAGCGACAACAATAACGGACCGCGGGCGGTCCAGGTCGAGGAGGTCGAAGATGCGGGCGACTGACACTTGACCGACGAAGAGACAAAAAGGCAACGATAATAAAGACATCAATTCGTAATCTGCCAAAAGCTATATACATAAGTCCTATGCACGTTGGGTATTAAGTGTGTGCACGGGACAAGGTCATTAAACGCCGTCAAAAACATTCTGCAATCCACCCACACCTTGACTGCTTGAAGGAAGACCTCAGTTGACGCAGTACTCGTCGAAGCACGCTCCACAGTCGCCAGGCAGTGTTGCGCCCGTCTTCTTCATGATGGCGCACCCCACGCACACGTTCCAGCCCGCCTTGCCGCCGTAGTCGGCCGAGGCGACGCCGTTCTTGATCATGCCCTTTGTCTGTGGCACCGAATACTGCACTTGGTCCTGCGGCGTGCCGGCCGCGTAGTCGTACGGCCGGTTGGGCATGTAGATGATGGTCAGCTTGCTGTCGTCGTTGCAGCCAAAGAAGCTTGGCTTCTTGGCGTCAATATTGGGCGGCGCCGGCATGTCAGGCATGCGGTTGACGTTCTGCAGGCGGTCCTGCACGAATGTATTGTGCAGCTCCTTGCCGCTGGGAAAGTTGGCCGGTCCGCTCGTGCTGTCGCTGACGAACAAGACGTCAACCTTGCGGTGCAGCATGGGCCAGATGGGGTTGGTCTGGCCTGTCGAGCCGCCGTCGAGGAGCGTCAGGTCTCCCAGGTGGCTCACGGACGGGCTGCCCTGAAGACCAATGAAGGGGTTCGGGATCGTCGCATACACGCCACGGCTGATGCCAGTGTGCAGACCGTTGAGAGTGCCCTGCAAAAAGTTGATCATTTTGATCTCGTTGGTCTGGATGCCAGGAGCACACAGGGCGGAAAAGATGTTGGACGACGCGCCCATGGCATAGCCGTAGTTGTCAAAGTTGGTCATGCACTGACCTGCCTGCGCGGGCGAGCCATTCTTCATACTCGAGCCCAAATATTTGGCCGTCATGAAGGCGTTGACGCCCTGGTCAAAGCTGCCAAACTCGAGAGGAGTCAGCTCGTACTGTGCACCGCTCGGTGGTGGCGCGCAGTAGCCATTGGTCAGGTCAGTGCCCACAGCAGTGATGATGGGGAAAGGTACTTGGAAGCTCTGGAACATCGACTTGTCCAGGACAGCTGACATTGTGTTTGTAGCGCCGCCATTCTCGCCCTGGAAGAACATGTATCCTAGAAGGCGTCCGTACAGGTCGACAATGTTGGCCCCAAATCCGGCCAGCCCTTTTGCTGTAACATCGACAATGATCTTGGTCAAGGGGGCCAACACAAGAAGGTTGTCTGGCAACAGGAGGCTATTCTGAAAGGTCCGGTACCACAGATTCTTGGCAAGATCGGTGACTGTTGGATAGTTGTTTCCGCTCAAGCTTCCAATGCCCCAGGCCCCTCCAGATAGCCCGGTCTCGTAGGTCAAGCTCTGGAAGATACCACCCATGCGGTTCGGACTGTCTCGGGCGTCGAAGGCCTGGTGGACGCCGGCCGTGATGAGCGTGGCGCGCAGACCGCCGCCGCTGGAGGCAAGACCAAGCACTGGATAGTTGGCAGGCTTGCCAAACGAGCCAGTCTTTGAAAGCCATTGCTCGAGGGCAGCATCGGCCTTGGGCTTGCGCGATGCCACCCAACTGGCTTCTGCTGATGAGACCTGGCCATTTGCCTCGCGGATGAGAGATCCGGCAGGGCATTTGGCCGCAACTGGGGTATATCCTGACAGGAAGTTGCCTGTCGGCACCTTGAGCTGGCGAGCGTCGAGTCCTTCAACTTCAACCTCTGACGAGTTGAGTGGAGCGGCTGTGACCAGTGCAATGCCCAGAATGGGCACAAGATACTGTATCATGACCATGGTGGAGTGTTCGCTTCTCTCTGAAGCCTTCGAGAGAGAGAGAGAGAGAGAGTGAGAGAGAGAATCTGCCAGATGGGTCCTTTGTCGATATGGCTAGTTGGCTAGTCTCCTCACATATATAAAGGGAAGAGTTTAAAGTTGCTTCTCAAGACAACAAAGCAGAGGAAGACCAAGACGTAAAATGACGTGCGAGACCAAGGAGTACACGAGTCCTGTCCCGATTGCGCCAGTATCCAGCCAGTAACCCTACAAGATTCAGGCTGTGCATAACTCTCCCAGTACCGACCATGATCAGCTTCTGCTGGTGGGAGATAGAGAGGGGGAAAAGCATAGCGTCGGTGATCGACAAACGCTACTGGTGGTATCGACAGCCGGAGACGGCGCGCAAAGAGCAACCATGGGGTATTCAGCCGGGAGAGTCTTGCATCTTAAGTCGCAAACGAAATGAGAGGCCGTTTCTATCGTGCTGCCAGTCGGCGCGTGCTCTTAGATTGGTGATGAGGTACTCTCTTTGCTGATGCCTGTCGCGGCAGGACATTTTTAAGCGCGACGTGTCTTCCGCACTGGCGCCAGACGCCTTCTCCGCACTTTCAGCACGAACACCAGCAGGGAACATGACGTGAAGAGATTTTCCTCTCCCCAGTGGTGGTTCAGCTGCTCCTTAGTTCGAGCAAAATTTCCTTGGGAGTGGAATTGACTGGCGGAGATAAAAGAAGCGGCCCGCGCTAACACGAGCGCCGAGCCAAACCAAGCGCCCACGTGACACGAGCGCAATCAACGTTCTACGGACGGCATGTGGAGCCTAATTGCGGAGACAAGGTTCATCAAATGGCTTCAAAGCGGTCGTGGCAAATAGCAGTGGCTTCAAATTCGTGGCTTTAGCCATGGCTTTTCGGTGTCTGTGTGTCTTCGAAGCACTAGCCAGGAAAATGGATCAAGGAGGATGCCGAGGCGGGTGTAGGCCACCAACATTTTAGGGAGATATCAGTCACCCCCGCACGGGATGGAGCGCTCGATCGTGATAAGAACGCAAGGCTCAGAAAAGTAAAAAGTAGACTCTTCTGACTTAAGTGAAGCCATGTGCCTCCATGGCCGAACTCTGGAGGAAAAAGAAAGGCCTGGCCACAGAGCGAAAAGGTTAATTCGAGCGGAGAGGCCGAGGGAGGAAAAGAGGGCTAAAACGGCTGCTATTGGCAGAGAGGGACAGAAAGAGGATAATGACTGGCTGGTCAGGTACTTTTTGTATGTACCCCAAGCCTCAAATTCGAGAGGCTCAGCCATGTTTTCGTCTGGACAGCCGCTTCATCCACGCTCCGACTCTAGTTCCTGCATCTAGACGTGAGTGGCTTTGCACAAGGTCCAAGCCTCCTGCAAGCAAAGCCTTCTGTGATTGTCTTTAAAGTTTTTCTGGATTGTTGGTGTCAAGCCCAAGGCATAATGCCCGAAACGAGCTTCTTCCACCACGACTTGAGCCTCGGCCGCAACGGCGACGCAGATGAGACGGAGGTGCTCAAGGCGAAGATCGCGTACCGAGTATATGGCGACCCCGCATCTCCTGCGGTTCTGTTGCCTACATGCTTCGGCGGCACACTGGACACGACGCTCGGCTTCCTCTATGCTGACGACGAGGCTGCGCCTTTCAGACCACAGAGGTACTTTGTAATTGTGTGTGGGCTTCTCGGCGGCTCAGAGTCGTCGTCGCCAAGTAACCAAGATGCGCCGCACAGTGGCGCAGACTTTCCCCACACGACCTTCTTGGACAACATCAGGCTGCAGAAGAAGCTGTGTGAGCACCTGGGAGTCGACAAGCTCTTTGCCTATGTCGGCTTCAGCATGGGCGGCTGCCAGGCCTACACCATGTGCGCGGCGTATCCAGACTTTGTAGAGCGAGCAGTTGTTATCTGTGGCTGCGCGCGCACTAGCTGGCACAACTGGTCCTTTTTGGAAGGGCCCAAGGCAGCGCTTGTCAGCAGCAGCGACTTCAATGGCGGGCGCTACGACACTCCCGCCCGGCGTGGCACAGGAGCCTTTGGACGAGTCTACAGTACGTGGGCGCTCAGCCAAGAGTGGTACAGGCAGAGGTGCTGGGAACAAGTGGGGTGCGACAGTGTGCAGTCATACATTGACAAGCACTGGGATGAGGCCATGGGTGCCTGGGACGCCAACAATCTGCTTGCACTCTTGTGGACTTGGCAGCATGGCGACATCACCAACATCTACCCAGAGGACAAGGGTGACCTGGCCAAAACGTTGCGTCGCATCAAGGCCAGGGTTTTGCTCATGCCCAGCAGCACCGACGCTTACTTTCCACCTGAAGACAACGAGTTGGAGCTGCCTCATCTCTCGTCGGGCAAGCTGGTCGTTATTCCGAGTATCTGGGGCCATCTTGCAGGCGGCGGTCGTGGTACTGAACATGATTGTCGCTTTATGCGAGACCAGATAAGCCACTTCGTCGGTGAGCGCACATGAGGCGTTGGGCTTTGTCACATCAGAACAAGGTTGGCAGAGTGCAACCAGTAATACAAATCACTAGTTTCCTATCACGTTGCAGTAGCAGCAAAAGCATGTGAGACTGAGGTTGTGGCACTTTATCTTTAGTCCAACTAAAATGGAATGGAAGAAACGAATAAGCACGGCAGGCGCGAGCCAAGCTCGAACTTGTCTGCTTGAAGGCATGTTGCGCAGGTTAGTCAAAGGTCATTTAGCATGTGCCATCACGCCACAACAGACACAGCAATCGCGATCTCAGTGCAAGCTGAATTTTGTGAGTTTTGTTGAAAACTTCAAGGTTTGAACGGGCTTGCATGTGGCGGAGCCTTGGGCTGAGGAAAAAAAACAAGTTTGCGCTCTTATCTGATGGCTGCTGGCACTTGGAAGTATAAGGCTGAGAGAGAAAAAAAGACAGGGAACAGAAAGTGAAGGAGAGAAGAGCCACGATTGTGCTCGCATTGGGAATAGTACTGTATATTGGAGAGCACGTATCTCTCTTACTTTGGCAAAGAGATGCTTGGCCAATGTGACGAGGCAGGACATGAGTGGCCGAGGCTGGCTGGCTGCCGGCGGCCCTACCAATGGCCGGCATGAGGGAATTTTTTTCTGCAGGGCTTATCGCTCTTCTCTCTCTCCCTCTCTCCTAAGGCCCATCAGCCGCTCAAAGCGGGTAAGCCGCTTGAGATCCGAGCCAACAGCTGGCCCCGTGCGACTGGATTGCGAAGACCACGCTTGTCCCACCTCGTTCCTGGCGCCGGGCGACAAGTGAGACCGAGGTTTTGGCTCTAATTCCCAACAAAGTCTTGCATCGAGGGCAACTATGCGCAATTTTGTCCCTCCAAGGTTGCACATGAAGAAGAAAAGAGTACGACGCCAATGTGTTTACGAGCGTGGCTGGCCGTGGCTTCCATGGATGGAGCAAGGTTGGTGGAGATCAGTGCACGGATATATCGCTGCTGCTGTTAAGAGCCACGGTACTCAGATGCACATTGCCGCCCGATCCCCCTATGCCATGCGAACGGTGCAATTTCCAACTGTATATTCCCAAGTGGCCTGACACACCTCTCTTTGCGTGTAGGCAAAGCTTTCTTCCCAAGGCCTGGATTCTGGGCAGAAGCGACAGGCCCAGACCGCGGACCAGCGATGGGCGACGCAGGGCCCTTCCAGGCAGTTGCTAGACAGGAACAGGGAGATCTTCACTCGCGGTGGCGCCCCAATGTGGTGAGTGCTGCGGCTGAATCTGGCATAGTAGCTGACTGCTTCCGGAATGGCGTGGCACGGGCAGGGGGCATCTTCCACTAGGAACGCGCTCAAAGGGCTCAACAATCGACTCGATGCCAGCGCACGTTGATTGCATCTCGCAGAACACAGGGCTTTTTCTGTTGGCCAGCTTAACGAGAGAATGCATCATCTTGGCCCATGCTTGCTCCCGGGCTTGCCTCTTTCTGGGCCCCACTGTCGGCAATGCTAGCAGTGCGAGAACGAGGCGTGCAGTGGGCGCTGCACCTGGCGCCCATGGCTGTTGGTGCGCGACGCCGTTGCGCGCCCATGTACCCATGCCCCAGAGCAGTCGCAGACGAGATTGCA